>JAPZPB010000668.1:0-17865 GCA_037952635.1 Bryoglossum gracile | reverse complement strand
TCGAATTAAAGAATAATATAAGTTATCTGCTTATAAGAAAGAAGTTGTTTTATAAAAAACAATTAAATGCTAGCTTTACTATACTTAGCTCTATTATCCTTAGCGATTAAAAGCTAAAGGAGGCTAAAAGTTCCCTTTATATACATTTGAGCTATAAGACTATTCTTGCAATAAAGGATAGCTTTATAAGCAAGTTCGAATTAAGTATTATAAATAAAAGCAAGAGACTTTATTAAACTTTACTTAAAGCCAAACAATTAGTTCTTTAAAATACTCTATTTTATAACAATTTGTTTAATAAAACTTGCAAGAGTATATAAGCAAGAAATAAAGCTATAGTTATTTAGTATATTACTTTACTAATATATTCGCTTGCTTAAGCCTTAAGGATATCTAGTGCTAAACATCTTAAGCTTTTAAATAAAAGTATTAATAAAGAATAAAATAGTGCTATACCTTGTTATAGTCTTTGCTTATAACTTGATTATTCTATAGGGTTTAAACAATCTATATTTATAAACAATTAACTTGAAAAGCTTATGCTTTTTGTTAGCAAAGTTATAAATACTTTTACGTCTTATTTTATAGCTACTTAGCAGATATATCTCTTATTCCTAATATACAAAGTAAAGTGCAGCGCCGCGGCCTTTAATATCGCTAATTAATAAAATGCTTATAGTATAACACTTGTAGTAAAAGGTATAGTTAAGCTTTTTAAACTTATAAAACGCGAAAAAGAGCTTTACTAGAAGATACTTGCTTTCTTAATTTCTTATAATTACAAGATAATAAGAATTTACGGCTATTATCTTATAATTAATAAAAATAAGACTACTTTTTACTATTATCTTATCAAGAAGTTTAATTTTATAAGCAAAGAAAACAAAGACAAGTAAACCTTATACAAATTCACTAAAAACGTTTATAATATATAAATGCTAACTTACTTAAGAAGAATCTATTTAGTTATTAATAAGTTGCTATTAGATTTAAATTTTAATATCTTATAGTAATCTAAGCTAAGCGAATCCGGCTTTTTATAGGGGTTAGAAAGCTATTATCTCTTTAACTAATCAAGTTACAATGCTGCGTCTTTACTAAAGAAAGCTAATAGTTAATTAAACTATATTAGAAACGTTATTCTAAATACTTCCACGTCTTAGAAGATTAAGGGGAAAGCATTTAAAAAGCCGAGGAAAAGGGGTTAGCTTATTAAATTATATTAATAAGTAGCTTTACTAGCTACAAGTTAGTATTTAAAGCATATTGTTTGCTATAAAGAGTTTTGGGAAAGCTATAAATAAAATAAAACTATTAAAGCAAATAACTATTCAAGTTACTATATAATCTACTAGTTGTTTCTAGCAAAGATATTGCTGTATATAGCAATACTTATAGTAAAAGAAAAGTCTATTAGCCTTGGCGATTACTAGTCTTATATCTGCTTTTAAGTTTCTTTTATAAGATTCCGCTTAATGCACTTTCCTTTAATCTCCTGCTGCTCTTTCTTTAAAGCCGCTTCTTGTTTATATCTACTATTGCATTTAAGTTTTAAAGCTATTTATTAATTCTTTTATACTAGCTAGTCTAAATCTAAGCCTTTATATATAACTTGTAAGTCCCTTTCCCTTAAGCTAGCAGACTAGTTAGTGGCTTTAAGCAATGCATAAAAAACCACTGCTTTTAAAAATACTTAAAGTATACTTAATAATTGTTGGCTTCAACAACGGTTATATTAACTAAAACTCTAAGTTATAATACGGAAATATATAGAGAAATAAGTCTTTAAAAGCACAAGATACTAGAATATATTTAAACTCTTGTAATATAATATAAGCTAAGAGTATTGTGACTTGTAATAAGCACTAATACACCTTTCTTTATTCTATGCTACTTCTTTATACTATTATGCACTTCTTAGTATATAGTATAATCTAGGGAAGCCTTAAGCTAAGCTTTTATATACTTACTCTTTTCTTTGCTACTTCTTCGCAGATTAAGCTAGTTAAAAGAGTTTAGCGCTATTATATACTATAAATAAGATTAGCTATAGAAATTATACTAGCAACCTTATACCCTCTTTATTAGTAAACTATACCGCTAATATAATTCTGCTTTGCTTTCCTAGTGCCTTAGCCCTTAGTATAACCCTTTCTAGACGCAGTAGTGCTATTGTATAAATCTTTACCTTTATTTAACCCCAACTTAGCTAATCTTATACTTTTGCTAATAAACTATACTACTAATATAATTCTGCAATATTAGGATTTATATAAATCTCTTAGTGCTATTAGCCCTTAGTATAACTTCTTCGCGGCATTAGCGTTATATAAATCTTTACTTCTATTTAACTTATACTTAGCTAATCTTATACTCTTTTGTTACTAAACTATGCTATTAGTATAATTCTACTTTACTAGGATTTATGTAAATCTCCTAGTACCGCTAGCCCTTAGTGTAATTCCTTGGATGCGTTATTGATATTGTATAAATCTTTACTTTTATTTAATATCTACTAGCTAACCTTTCTCCTTTTCCTTTTATTTGTAAAGCTTTAATGCTAATATAATTCTAGACTTCTAGGATTTATAATAAATCTCTTAGTGCTACTAGACACTTGTGCGACTTCTCCTTGGCATAGTATTACTATTATATAATATTACTATTAGCAAGTTTAATACTAGTAATCTCCCTTTTCTTAGTCTTGCTAATATAATTATCTTTTATATAGCATATATAATCTCTCTTTTAAACTTTAGTATAAGCTTTTAGTAAAGCAATCTCGCAGCTATATAAATCTTATAACGAATTAACTAGCAAACTAGTTATCTTAATCCTTTGCTAAGATAAAACTAATATAAGCTCTTTTTTGAAGTAATATTATATATATATAAATAGCAGGAATTAAACTTGCCATCGGAGCACCTTGGCTCTTTGCCTTCTATAAGCAAAACAAAAACTAAGAGAAAGAGAAAAGAAATACGCAAGGAAAGTATAATATTAAAAGATATAAAGTAAAGAGAAGTAAATTAATGCTACTAAATTCGTATTATATAAAATCGCCCTGTAAACATTAAGAGACGTTATGAAATAATAAGGCTAAACTACTTATTATGTATATATAAGCGAATGTGGATTTAAAAATAGATTTGAAGGAATCTTGGTTGCAAGGAAGCAAAGGGAGCTAAAATGGAATCTATACTTAAAGACAAGGCAAGGAAAGTATAACCGAGCATTAAAGGAGCTAGAACAAGCTCTTTCGGGAACTAAAATAGCCCCTTAGTATATGCTTAAGCTAACTTTGCCGTGTGCTCAAGTTGCTTAAGCTCCCTCTTACCACCTTCATGCTTATTCCAAACTTGCAACTGGTTCCTGGGTGTCACCTGCATATCTATCCTCTGTCGGCCATATCCTGTCACAGGACACCAGTCCTGGATCCCTTGCCGAGCGAAGCCGCGATAACCCATGAAATGATCATCAATATGGCTCCAGTGTTCGGTCTAAGCATCCACACCCCTCGCCGTAAGACCGACGAGCTTGGTACAAAAGCCACACCAGAACCGCCCTGCTGCACCCAAGGCTACCTATGTTGGCAAGCGCCATGTCCCTGCAGGCTCACCTCGTTTGATTGTAGAGACGTGGCATTATAACTTGTTTAGTTAGGGAGATAGTGGCTTTCTAAACCTTGTGCAAGTTTCAGATTTATCTCTCTCGATATTACAGGATAACCCTTCGTTCATAGCCATTTCCGCATACCTGTTATGGTCTTTCCTCCAAGCCCCAGAAGCACTGCCTACATCTTTGCCTGCATCTTTTCCCGAAGCAGTCTCCCAAGCTCGCGGAGGGCCAGTGCCCACCAACCCTGAGTATAGCCTCTCCTGATGATTATGAGCTCGAGTTTACCACTGCTAAAGGTGGTGTCGAGAAGTGCAGAATCTTGGTCAACCCAATAATCTTTGAAACAAGCGCAGCTATATTCGACAACTTCCTCATGAGTGAGATTGAGCTGCTTATCCAAGTGGGAACACTCAAGCGATTCTACCTCCATTCTTGCCTTATCCTTAAATGCCCGTACCTTTGCCACAGCAATTTCACTTTTCTTCAACGTTGCAATCGGGATACCGTTCTGCTGAACTACTTCGACGAAGCTTATCCGTTATTAGGACAGGTATAATCTGGTAGCTTGGCAGCTTACCATACGATGTCTTTGGATTTGTCGCTACGGCTACGTTAGTTGTGTGGTTCCGAAACGTCTCCCTGACTTTATTACCTCCATTTCCATATACTCTTCTCTCCGAGGAAGTACTTCTCGTGAAGAACCTCACCGAGTAACCATTTTGGTCCGCTGTCGTAAGCCCCAACAATCCCGCTTTCAATCCCAGTGAAGAAGGAGGTACCTAGCATTGTCGACTTCTCAGTCATTAAGTCTTCGAAAACCGCAAAGTGCCAGTAGATGGTATCCCCAGCTTGGATAGGTGGGCAAACTTGTGGTACGTCCAACCAGATCTTCAGAAATGGCATGGTGTCTTTAATTTTCTACCTCGAGTTCAGGTGCGTCGGTGCGCTGATTTATATATTCCTGGGAGGGCATGGGGCCGCGACATATTGAGGACGTGGGAGCTGCTATACTGGGTACCCAGCAATATGGATTCCAAAAGACTCTGCTCTAAGGTACTATCTGCTGGTAGCGGAATAGAGGTCGCTGGGAGCGAAGAGTTGATCAGAGATTACAGAAATATCCGGGTCACCAGGTACGTTGTGATGTGAATTCATCAAAATCGATTGATTGCATATGCTACAATAATGCGGGATAAAAGTGAGGTGGACATCTACAATTGCAGGAAAGAACACAGCTTCTAGGAGATAAGACGCCATCCCAGGCAGTTTCTACAGGTAATGCAACTTCAATTAATCACTAATTCAAGTCTCAGTATCTCAGTCTCTCGTGGCAGCCTGTCCAACTTCGACCAGATCTCAACTCCTGCCCATACAGACGGATAAACTCTCCAAGCAAGGGGCGGCCCTGATATCCTCTCCCATACCTTGTCGAACAGGACCTAGAACAGGTGTGTATTAGCTCTATTTATCATCAATTTTGCTCTAGCTGACTACCTTGGCAAGCTCCTCCCAATCATTCAGTATCTTTTCTCGTTTCCATAATCCATCCATAAAGGAACTAAATTTGCAACAGAAAGCTTCTCTCTCCTTATCTGTCCAATCCCTCGAGTCCGCGATCCGAGTCACGCTATAGAAACATTGACTTTCAACAATAGTAGCACACGAGAGGAGAACTAGTTGTGTGCGTATCAGGCCACACAATATTTCCAAAGCGACTGCTGAAGTATCTGCTGCCCTTAGCAACATCCTCTCCATCTGCTGACAAGCGTCTCTAAAGATCTGATAGTTTTTCTTAATGCATAGACTCTATATCTTATCTACCTTTTCCTCCCGAAAGGCGATATATTATGCTATTAGATCGGAACTTATATTGTTATTCTTCGGGGTCTTAAACTCGAACTGCCTCTTTAGTAAGATTGCACTATATATAATCTAAGTTTCCTTAGCCCCTTTCGTAGTGCTTTCCAGAATCAGAGGCGACTGTAGTTGTCAGCTAAAAGCTTCCACAGCTTGAAAGAATGTAATCATAACTTGCATTGTCATCTACTTTTCTTCTCTTCATGCTCTGGTTATGTCTTTGCGAATCTTCTGGAATGAATTCCTGCATTCGTTTTGGTCGCCTTATAGGCGAAGAGGAAGGGGAGTATTTCGGTGAATTTCTATTGGCAACTAATACAAAAGTTATACGAAAAGCTCTTCCAAAGAATCCTATGCCAAGACTCACTTGCTCCCTCTCGAACAACTTGCTTCTCTACACCCTGCACGACCTCTGGTCCCTGCCTCCCGAAATAGCCCAAAAATTGAAAGATCCCTATGATCTTGCTGGATACGTTGTTTGACTGTCGTAGTTCCAGGATAGAAGGTAGGAAAAATTGAAGGCAAGGTGCATTTTCAGCCATATAATTTCTGTAACTAATATAGTTGTCCTTTGGGTTGATAATGTTCCATAATCGTGATTGCTCGGCGGTCTGAGGCTGATACTGCCATTTGGCGAGAGCCGAGCCTATAGCCGCAGCAGAATATATATTTCGGAGGTTGGGGTCGAGGAGATGCTACCTTAGAGTCAGTCAATATGCGCTATTGAAAGGGCTTCAGCGTACCTTTGCAAGTTCCGTGAAGTAGCTTAACAATTCTTCACTCACTACTAAATATGCCAGAATTTCAATAGAGCTGTCTGACCACTGTCTCTGGATGTCCTTCATGTACTCACTGTCATCGAGCACGTCTGCAGCTGCAAGCTTATAATAGAGCTTGCTCACAGACTTTGTGTTTAACCTTGCAAGATCTAATAGGCTATGTGATAAAATGCTTTCCTAGAATATAAAGTCGATTAAGAAAGGTTCTAGCCACTTTATATTAGTTTCGTATATGATATACGACTCGTAGCATGTACTCAAGATCGACAACCTTTGAACAACTAATAAAATCCCGGAAGATTGCTCACTATTTATTTATTTAATTAGCTCGACGAAGAATAGAAGAGCTTCCGAGGGCTCAGATATAGTATCCGACGCTATGGCAGTTACTACTATCTAATATAGTAGGGGGCATCGAGATAGTAATGCCTGTTTTCTAGGTTAGTGACATCTCTGATATAGGGATAGAAACTCACCTCTTGAAGCAATTGCAATCTGCGACCTATTATAGCTTGATCTTGAACGGATCTAGCAAGGTTATTACAGAGGTCGGACGCCGTGTTGAGGAGGCTCTGAACAGGATTATTTGGAAGCCCAGAGGCCCATTCCACCCAGTCTTCAAATATGATCTCGGAGAACACTGCGTCAACCTGAGCACTTAATCTCTCCGTGATGAAGAAGTTGTCTGTCGAGGACTCTAGAGCGGGAAATATCCAGGCCACATTCCATTCTCGAGTAGGTGACACCTTCCTCCATCTGATAATACTCATGATTGCCTCGGCCGGGGTTACGAGAGAGGCGGAAGGCTCTTGGACAGCTTGACGTCGGCAGAGGACTCTTAAAAAAGCGTCTAGCCAACCCTTCCGCCGTGTGGACAGTAGGGTGACAGCATCGGAACGGTCCACACAGGGAACAAATTTGCAGATAAGTCTGATGGCGTCGAAATCGTGTGAAGTTCGGAGGATTTCTAGAGCTTCCTCCCTCGCCTAACATGACTGACTTGAGGTAGAATAGCTAGGGAGGAGAGCCATTGGATGCTCCTCCTGATGAGTATCGACCGAACTTGCATCTGGGGAAGTAGTCTCCCGATATGGGGGAGGAGGCTCCATTGACCGGCCGCAGGGGAAGCTCATGTATGGTAGAAAAGGTGATGAACAGACTTGTGCTGCAATAGTATGTTGACTTGTTCCTGCAGAGCGAACTTGGGCGAGCGGTGTGCAGGGCGTATGCAGGGCGTCTGCAGGAGGTCTCTATATACTTTATCGATGACAATCCCTTTGGAGAATCGAAAAGCAATAGCTGGCGCAGCCCGCTACATCAACCAGGATATCAATCTCGGATTGGCACCCAATCTTGAGGAGAGATTCTACTCTCCCTACGAATTGAATGGAAGAGACCGAGACCTGGGTAGACAGCCGTGCCATGAATCAAGCCCACACTGAGCACGCTAAAAGGCATGCTGCAATCAGTCCATTTTTGGGATGTGACCCGGACCATCCGCCGAACTGCCCGTTGCCTTTGGTGGGGATTACAGCACTAACAGGGATTGGTAACAAGCACCCTTGTTTGTTACCAATCCCTGCTGCCCACCACTTTTCCTCGAGCTGAAAGCCGATCGAGCTTGTTTCCAACCACCTCCTTGATCAAGATATTCCTGCGATGGAAGAACAATTTCTTTCGACTGTGTGTACGGATCCCGCATTGTATTGCTCGTTTGGTGACCAGAGAGAAGCCCTCAAAAAAGGCCAGTCCACCTGGCGGAAGGTCTCTTATGTCGACGACACACATGTCCATTTCGTTCTCTCAATCCTTACGCATTGGGTAGCTGTCCAAGTCACGATATCTCCATTTTCTCTTGAGCAGTTTCCTGGACAGACGTTCTTCTCGTCCCAGCTTCGTTGCGGACCCTGTTGCCACCACATCGATAATGGAGACACCATATACACAGTCAAAGATGCGGTCCAGAAAATTATCGACTCCTTTTACCGATCAGTTTCTTGGGACTACTCTTCGAACCAGTCGTAAGTCAGGAGCTCTTAACTAGGAGAAGGATCTGACAAGAGAGCAGCTGTATTGTGGACCACAGTGATAACGGCGACATCGACCAATGTATTTCGGTCGTCAGATCTCGGTTCCAAGCC
This sequence comes from Bryoglossum gracile, assembly GCA_037952635.1. Lineage (NCBI taxonomy): Eukaryota > Fungi > Ascomycota > Leotiomycetes > Helotiales > Bryoglossaceae > Bryoglossum > Bryoglossum gracile. The sequence continues at coordinate 9,470 of JAPZPB010000668.1, read as the reverse complement.
TATGCAGGATCTACTCATGCTGGATCAAGGAACATCGGTCAACCTTTCAACCTCGAGAGGATTGCACCAGGCGGTTCACGCGTTGCCTCGAGTCTCCCTCACGACCAATTCATTGCGGGCGCCGGCAAGAGCTCTTCCCTAGGCTTCAATAGTGAAATTCTCCTTGCTCCAGCAAACTCAAACAACACCGAAACTCGTCCCTGGCGAGTGGATTCCGCCAGCCTCGACGTTCACAAAAGAAGACCCGGGGCAATTTCGCACAATGGAGAATCCGGCGGCACTGGGCGCTTGGCCAAACGGCAGCAAACTTCCAGAAAAGAACAGGATGAATAGCTGGTTCAACGCGCGACGGGATTGATCAAGGAAGGACTTCAGGACCTGTCTGTTAAGAACTTCCCAAGCATGGTGTCACCAACCGACACGGTGTTATCTCCAGGAAAAGATGAAGCCTATACCTGTGCCAGTTACCTATGGCGCTGCGCGGACGAGGTAGAGAATGCATCAGCGACCGTGACCTGGTCCCTGCGATATATTGCTGCTTGTTCCTTGTTGGTGGGCATGGCAAGTACTTCAGCTGCAGAAGTGGTGACGGACTTGCAGGTTAGTTTCTCATCCTGTGAACCGGCTCGACAGATATCCTAACGAGAGCTGCGTAGTCCCTCAATGGCTGCAGGCATAGCATTCATCACTGGCGTTGTTCTGCAGAAATTATCAACTCAATCGTGAACGGAATGTTACCGAGTTGGAAGGACGAAGCTTACCTCATCTACCATGTCTTTGCAGGTATGCAACCTTGAAGCCGCCACATCAACCATTCCGTTTTAACAGTAATGCAGCGAAAGGGCAGAATTTAAGCAGTGTCGCTCGTCTCTCAGAGTCGAGGCGGAACGCTTTCATTTCGGCAACTGTCGGTGCTTTGACACTTCTCAAAGCTCCCACCAGGATCGAGGGCGTATCACTTTTCAATCCGACAAGAATTCTTGGTGATCTGATTCCCCGCACAAGGTATGCCGTTCCAACTATTGGATTGAAACTCGAACTCACCCCACTTCAAGTCACGAAGACATATGCAAAGCAATAGCCCTCCCAACAGCTATGGCTTGTAAGACGACCAGATGGACCTCAACTTTGACTCCTTCTTTGGCCAATCTTGGCGACCGCGTAAATGCGTGCAATCTTGCTCTTTCGTCCCCGCCCGCCCAATCGTGTAGGGCCATGTCGACAACAAGTCTGATCACTCCAACAACCCATCAGGCAGTTTTCACGGATAGTTCTCTGCCACTAATCTCCACTAAAGACACCGATCAATTGAACGGTAAGGAAGTTGGAACTGAGATGAATGGATTACTAAATCATTCAACAGATTATACCCTAAATATCAACTGCACTTGGGACACCACGTTCAATGTGCCAACAAATTCGGATGATGATTATCCAGAAAGCGCGCCTCCGCCTGGTAACACTCAAGATGTGATGTTGGGCGGCTGGACGATAACAGAGGCCTCAAACGATCCCTTGGAGATCCCAGGTAAAGTCCAACGTGAGAAGTTCATACTCCAGCACTGATTTCTGGGATTGCAGGGCCGAGCATGCTCGACTTCCAATTAAATTGGGACAACAACTTCGCCTTTCAATAGCGCGTATGGACGCCACACGAGAAGGAGTCGATGCTGCAGGACCGTGACAAGTTCCGCCAGAGAATCTCATCGCAGTCCCACGACTGAGGGGAGGGAGACGTCAAATACCACCATTATTGGCTCTCATACGTCATAGCTAGCATGATGCACACCACTGTGCCATTTCCAGAGCACTTCAACCCAGAAGTCCCCGTCAAATACACCAAGGATCCCTTGCGCCATGGGATTGATATGCTCTTTTGGTTCGGATCTACCACCTCGACTGTGGGATGTCCGGTTGACGCCAACGGAATCGCAACGTATGCCGATGACGAGCCTCCGGGCAATGTGTACGTCCGCCCTCCTAGCTTCAAAACTTTGCCACCAGTTCTCTTGACTTCCGGGGGCTTGATGATATTGTATTCGGGAGAGTCAACGCTGATCTACGATGGGATTAGCTAGAGGTCATTATATCAAAGAGGATGGCAGACCTTTTTGTGATGCTCCCTAACGTACACTTCTAATATGTCCTGACAGGACTGCGACCATGTCAACTCCAGGTATGCGCCTGGTTGGGGAGGTGCTTGAGCTCCAGAGTCCACCTCCGCAGCGGCAGTGGCAATGAGCTCTAGCGGAATGGAACTTGTTGTCTGGACGAGAAAATTGCTGCTAGCCATCGCAGCGCCTGTAGGTTCTGCTACCAAAGAATGTGTATTAGGACGCGGGTTTCAAAATCTCAGAATGAATTGTAGTACGTACAGCGCACAGGCGGTTGAGTCGGCGTTTGCGTTGGCGCGAAGATTCATTTTGGGGTTTAGTGGCATACCGGGTTGGGCCAAATAGACGAAACCCACGCAAAATTAGAAGATCATCTCTCTCCACAACAACATCACAGCGCGCAACGTGGTCCTGCCTTGACTTCCATTATAGCGCCCTTGAAATTGCCTACATTCGCTACCTTCTCCGTGCAAGCACTTCGGCAACCCTGTTTTCTGCGAGCAGTCCGCGATGGCGGGCAGGGCTGGTTGATGGACCAAGGGGAAACCTGCTCTCCATGATGTAGACAGAGGCATTTGACCCCTATAAGTATAAGTATAGGTGCCTTCTTCGAGCAAGTTGCATTTCATTTGGGATTCACCTTTAATTCAATACAACTCTGTTGCAGTCTTTAGTCTCAACATTGCAGTCACCAACATCCGCCATGTCAACTCGAGCACATTGTCCTGATCCATCAGTCCTGTCGTCTGATCAGCTGGAAAGACCTCTCGAAGACGATCGATCATATACACACTTTGTCATGAGCAACAAGCTCGAAGTCTTGCTTGTACACGATGGTGCGACCGATCGAGCCAGCGCCGCTATGGATGTTGGGGTGGGAAGCTTCAGTGATGATTTGGGCATGCCAGGCACAGCTCATATAGTAGAGTAAGTCTTTTAGTCTTCCCTGAGGCTCACTCATGGTGAGAGAAAGTAACTCTGGTAGGCACTTACTACACCTCGGATCCTCAAAGTACCCCGGCGAAAACGAATATCAGCAATACCTCGCAGAACACTCCGGAAGCTACAATGCCATAACGTACGCAACCTCTACAAACTACCACTTCGAGATGATTATAGGCGGAGATCTATCGAGCCTTGCTATTGCCCGCGGAGACGTGCCCGCCTTATACGGGGCCCTTGACCGGTTTGCACAAATGTTCATCGGTCCTCTTTTCCTCCCTTCACTTGTTGATCGAGAGCTGCGGGCCGTCGACTCAGAGTTCAGAGAAACCCGATTGAGAGATGATAGTAGAGTTTGGCAAGTCGAGAAATCGATCTCGAATCCCAACCATCCTTGGTCCTACTTCGGAGACGGAAATTTCGACACGCTGAAGACAACCCCCGAGGCCCGAGGGCTCAACGTTCGAGATACACTCCTTGACTTTTTCAGAAGACATTACTCCGCGAACCGAATGAAATTAGTTGTACTAGGACAGGAGCCACTTCACGACTTGAGAGAATGGGTTTTGGGAATTTTTGCTGGTATTGTGAACCTGGACCTCCCTGAGAATTGCTGGGACCCGGAGGGGCCTCTACGATCAGAAGATCTTGGAACTCAATGTTTCTCAAAGTCGATTATGGATTGGAATTGGGTAGACTTGAAATTTCGGTTTCTCGACGAGACGTTAATGCAAGGCTGTCTACCAAGTCAGTATTTCGGGCACCTCCTCCATCACGGAGCAGCCGGGAGCATATTGTCTCATCTCAGATCGAAAGGTGCATCGCAGATCCTCACTGAGATTTATCCTACAGGCCCCGGCTCGCCATGGATATTCTTGTGGCGAATCCACTTGACGATAGAAGGTGTGCGGGAGTATCGAGAGGTGGTAAAGGTGTTCTTCAACTACATCGCGGTTCTTAACAAGGCGCCACCTCAAGAATGGATCTTCAACGAGCTGGTGGAGCTAGCGGACGATAATTTCAAGTTCAAGGAGAAGTCGTCATCCAACACATTCACGGTGCAGACTAGCCAGCGCATGCAGTCACGGTTACCCAGAGAATGGCTCCTCAGCGGGAATAGGTGAGCTCCACACCAAGAGGAAGCAAGGTGCAGGTTCGTCCAGCTAACTGCAAACCTTATAGACCCAGGAAATTTGACACGGCCCGAATACAGGAAGGGTTGGCATGCTTCCGGCCAGACAATTTCAATATAACGGTTGCGTCTCACCACTTTCCTGGGAAATGGAAGCATAAGGAGAAATGGTTCGGCACCGAGTACGAGTATGAGAAGATCCCCGCAGACCTCCTAGCCGAGTTTGAGCTGGCTTTCAAGACACCATTGCCAGGGCTGCACTTGCCGCGGGAAAACGAATTTATTTCGAGGAAAGTTGAAGCAGTGTTTGCAGAAGAGCCCGCACCTGAACCCAGATTAATCCGAAACGACCAGGCGATCCGCGCTTGGCACAAGAAAGGCCTCCAAGTCCCTGGATACAAGAAGGGCTTCCAGACGCCACGGGCCTACATTACCATCCACTGTCGAAACCCCCTTGCACATACCACAGCGAGAACGTTTGTGACCACTAGGCTCTATGCAGAACTAGTCAAAGATGCGTTCAGGGAGTACTCTTACAACTCTCGCCTTGCAGGACTTCGCTACTCGGTAGAAGGTCGCTCGACCGGTATCATGATCAAGTTATCCGGCTATGTTGCCAAGATTGAGGATCTGTTGGACAATTTATTAAACACCATGGGAGGTCTACAAGTTGACCTAGGCTTCGGCGTCGCCAAAGAGAGGCTATCGAGCCTCTTCGAGAATTACGCCTCGCTGGAGCCACGCCATTAAGCCTTTTGGTTAGTGAGGTGGCTTGACCGCCCGAATTGGTACCCCCACAAGCAGATGCTTGCAGAATTACGGACCCTTACTGCTGCTGATGTCAAAGAGTTCTACCCTCGTCTCCTCGGGCAAATGCATATCGAAACTCTAGCTGGTGGTTGGATACGCAAAGAGGATGCTCTGAGACTGAGCAGCATGGTCGAAACGGCTTTCAACCCTGTTCTACTGCCTCAAGCTGAATGGCCTGTGATTGCTAAGTCACTAGCTTTCCCTCCCGCGAGCAACTTCATCTATCACCAAACACTCGCACATTCGCAAATCGCCGACCACTGTATTTACTACAGTTTATATACTGGGCCCAAATTCAATTCTCTTACACGGGCAAAGACGCTTCTACTTGGACAGATGATCCGTGCACCTGCCTTCGATCGACTACGGACACAGGAGCAGCTTGGGTATGTTGTTCTCAGCGGTGCCACCGCGACCGCGACAAACATGAGCTATAGAATTCTTATTCAGAGTACAAAAGCACCAACGTACTTGGCGGGACGGATCGATGCTTTCCTCACTGAATTTGCAGCTGTTCTAGGAGACATGTCGATGGCTGACTTTGAGCTCCACAAGAGCAGTTTGGTCAGGGAGCGACTAGGAAAATTGAAGCCAGAGAACTTGAAACAAGAGGCCAATCGTGTCTGGTCGTCTATCAGCGCAGGTCACTTTGACTTCACGCTTGGTATGATCTCTCCTGACCTTTCCTTATCCCACTAACAATATCTAAGAGCAACACGATGCCGAAGCAGTCGAGAAACTTACCAAGCATGATATAGTCACGTTCTACATGGAGAACATTCTCCCCTCTTCCGCTGGGAGGTCTAAACTGGCTATTTACTTTGAAGTTCAATCCCCTACCGAAACACACGTGGAAGGAGCTATTGGAGAGGAGTGGATGGAATCTTTTACTTTGGGTGAAACGAAAGACAGGGATAGTGACGAGGTAGAGATCAATGCGCGAGGAGCGACTTTATTCACGGATGTTGCAGAGTTCAAATCCACAATGAAGCTGATGCAGGGACCACAGCCAGTAAAGGCCATTGAACAGTTCGAAGACTTGGACCAGAATCTCGAATAACGAAATGCGAGGACTAGGTAGCATATTTATTACTCAATTCTGACTATTTTCCACCTGACAGCAGCATTCCCCATACCCAAACAGCCAATGACCTTGAAAGCGTTCCCATCTTCAACAAGTGTCTTGAGATTAGTAAAGCTCTACGGGTCGAGCCCTTTTCTTTGGCTTTTTAAATGCTTTCCCATCAATCCTCTGAGATAGTGAAGTATCAGGGGTAACGTCTCGCGAACCAACACGGCTTGATTGACTGTCAGCTTCCTCTAGTAAAGATGCAGCACCATGACTTGATTAGTCGGAGAGATGATGGATTTCTAAGCCCTGTGAGAGTCCGGATTCCCCTGGCTCGGATTGCTCCGAGCTCTCAATATCCAGATCGGGCGGCAAGTCATTAATAACTGAACAGATTCTTTTCAAATAAGACGGCATCCATATGTCGTAAACATTCTTGGTGAATTTGTATGCCGTCCATTTCTCTTTGCCGTCCAGTTCCGTGAAGCTGAACTTATACAGGACGAAAAGGGACTTTGCAGAGTGTGGCTTGATGCCATCTGATTTTCTCTGGAGAGATCGGCTTGCGTTTCGCAGGGGAAGAGCTGTTCATTTGGGGGCACAATGTGCATTTTACATTTTTTCATCTCGAACAGCTCTATGTGGCCAAAGCCTAATCCTCCAAGGTCTAGGTAAACCCGCGACTTATACAAACCCTGGTGTCCAGAGTTCAATTGAATTACAGCCATCTCAAAAAGTGAGCTTCGGAAGGCCTGTTGGTGATCGATGGTCAAACCCCCTGACTCCAACCTTCACATATCTGGTGTCTTGCTCATGGCTCGGCTTGAAGACTTCGACTCGCAGATTCTCATGCGACCTTCACCGGAGACCCACCCGCCACGAAGTCAAACAACACACTTGCAGCTTAGATCTCCAAAGTGCGCTTGTATCGATATTCGCCCCTCGCCTGTAACAGAGCAAGGCCCTGTCGTCTTCGCATCATGGTGTTCCACTTGCATAACTTATCAAGTGTTGATACAGCTTGCTGAGGACCCAGACTGACGATGCAGTTAGCGGTATAATTTGCTTCGAGTGACTGTGAGAAACCTGAGTAGCTCAAGTGTATCATCAATCTCGCCATTGCGAGCGACCGAAGGACCAAGCCTTGTGTAGAAAGGCAGATCAAATTGTTCGGGCCAGAAGCCCGAGTATTCAAAATCGATAATAGCCTTGATTTTCAATGTCTTTGGGTCCACGATAACGTTATGCTGGGAGAGATCCATATGGCGGAAACCGTATAGGCGGTCTTCGGTTGGGGGTTTCCACATCTCATCCTCTGTCTTTTCCATAATACGGTAGGGAGGGATAACGATGCCTGATGGTCCACCGATTTGGTTCGATTTTAACTTATGTAGTGTTGAAAGATGAATTTCAATCTCCCTCGCAACGGTCTCCTTTTGATCCTCATTCAGGTCGGACATGCACACTCCCTCCACGTATTCCATAGCGACATAGTATGCGCCATCATATTCGAAATGGTCGTATAAGCGTGGAATAGGAACATTCGTGAATTCCTGAACAAATTGCAGAGATACCGCCTCGTTTCGCAGTCTCTCCATTCCGAGTTTGGGTATATGTAATCCTCGATAGCCTGTCTGGTACTCTGACTTTCGTAGGCTCCTCTTGACAAAGATGTCCCCCTTCTTGTAGTATTTCCTCTCGAATGTACTGGCAAAACATCCATCTTCGCTAATGATCTTCCGTCGAATATCATCCATCGTAGGCGTCCGTAGTTGTACGTGTCCGACTTGATTTCGACGTCCAGACGCTGTGGTCTTCTGAGTTGAGCCGTCCCGCTGTAAAGGTAGGCTGAAGACTGATCTAGAGGCAAGAGAATCGTAGTATTGAGCGTGGCCAGATGGAAATCGGGAGCGGAGGATCCTTTCACCTAGATGCACCGGCTGGAAGCTTAGTCAGCCTATTTTCCGACGCCACGGGTTCCAACCGACTGACCACTCAAAGGAGTTCGATGCTTTTGGGCATCTTGCGTGGATCCTAAGGAGTTAATCTCTAGACATCTTTCAGCCTGACGGAATTCCAGCCTGACGGAAATCCAGCCTAACTGGACTAGGGTTTTAGCGGTCGGTACTGGGCTGGAGAACAAATCACGAGGCATCGAACCCTACCATTAGCAGTCTCGCAACCACCCTGCCGCGTATGAATAACCTCATCAACCTTTGCAATTGCAGGTCGAGATTAGACACCATCTGAAGTTATTTTCCTGCGATAACTAATTAACTCAGTGGTTCTGCCTCGCTCCGCCCATCTGTCAACAACCACCCTACACTGAGGGGCTGCCGTTGCGCCCATCTTCCGCTGTGCCCACTACCAAGCGCAAACGATCTGACGCGACAAGCATTCAAGACGGAAAGGGCTCCAAAGCAGCCTCTGCCGACCATATTCATCTTCTCCCCGCACCATTGCTACTAAGCACAAGCAGGACTAGGGCGAGCTTATAGTAGAGGCAAGAGGACGACTTAATGGTAAGTTGCTCTTTCCGTGAATATAACTTCATCTAACATGCTAGAGGATTTTGAAGCTACAGGACTCGATTCTACAATAGACTGGGAGAATGTCGCTACTAATGTCGCTATAATAGTTATAGGCTGCGATTAGATAGTATACTAGAAGGGATGCAATGTTACTATCTATAAGAGAGATAAAGAAGGCAAGGAGCAAACAAGGAAACTTATTAGCATGCTTAACAGGCAAGGGAAAGTACTATTAGGTATTAAGTTATATATTACCAACGGAAAAGTCAAGGAAGCATAGCTTTATATACGGCAGAGAATAAGGATTTGCATTCTAGGTATATAGCTTGTTCTATATCTAAAGGCCTCCTTTTAAACCTAGAGATAAATTGATAATAGCCCTATTTTTTGTAGGGATTATTAATATATATTCCGTTGCACGCTTCCCTTCCTCTAATTCCCTTCTGCGCACAAGGGTTTCGGTAATTGCATTATATATTGTTGGGATTACAAGGCTAAGTATATATGCACACGGCTTAGTCTAATGCTTAAGCAACGATGTAATCTATATTCGTCTTGTATATTCCCCTTTCTTAAAGAGGGAGAGTACTGCTATCTAAATACTAAAAGAGTAGATAGCATACAAAGCACGCTAGTGCTATAACTTGCGTTAGGTTTGTACAAGAGTAGATAGTCTAACACTAGCGTGTAACGCTAGTGTATAGACTATACTAATACTAGAGCGTACAAGGCTTAAGCGCAAGCGCTCTTGCACTTATATTCTAACATATATCTTAGGACTAAACCTCTTAATAATAGCTTTATCCAGGACGCCCTTTAAGACGATTAGACCGTCTCGGGTACTAGCTAGCCTTGCTAGCTAGCCTAGCGCT
>JAPZPB010000667.1:0-17984 GCA_037952635.1 Bryoglossum gracile | reverse complement strand
TTGCTCTCTGTAAGATAGCCTGCGAATGAGATTAGTTTACCGATCTCCTCGCGCCGTCACAGTAATTAAGTTTTTTTCAGCTTATTCTTATTAAAATAAAAGGTGTTTACTTCAAAAATCGCTTATTTAAATAAACTAGCTAAAAATTAAATTCTCCTGTAAATATTTTTTAATATATTTTTGGTTAAATTTCTAATAAAGCTTGATTCAAATTAAGTTTTCAAGATTTTAAAATTAAACTTAAATTAAAACTTAAAATAAGCTGAAGATTAAGAAGCAATAGAAGACTTTTCTAATAAATATATTAAAACTAGCTTAAAATAAAATAGAAGGCTCTGACAAACTATTAGCTGTAGCTGAAGCAAGAGAGGGCCATGGAGCTGTCAAAGAGTATCGGCCTTGGCCAACGTCGGGGGGCCATGCCAGATGACATCTTGGACGGGGGAGGGATTGACCGCGGCGGAAGTGGGGAAGCGCTCTGCAAAATCAGGTGTTGAAGTGGGGAAAGGCCATGCAAGATCTTGGCTTACAGTACTAAACAGTACTGAACAGTACTGGAGGACTTGGGAACTATCGGCCCGTGACGGGGAATCTTCTCCACCCTCATTTTCCCCCGTGGCGCAACTTTGTGCCTCCCCCCTGAAACAATTATCCTTCCTCCCGAGCATACAGTATTGATTCTGCCCAGGACTTCGTGGTACGTACTGTAGATCCGGCTCTTCAAGGGGGTCTCCACCAATAAAACCTCCGATTGGGGCTTTAAACTTTCTTGTTAAGTGCTGTACAGCACTGTAAAGCCAACTTAGTGTAGCGTCGTAACGGGGTTATTACCGCTGTAAGTAAGTATACAGGACGTACGAAAGCTTGGGATTTTGCGGGGCCCGCTCACGAGGCCAAACCGCATGACCTCCTTCAGTACAGTACTCGTGGGTTTTAGATACTAAGCGTGAGCTAGAACCTATGCAGGCAGGCGTCTCTCAACCCTCTCTTCCCTCTCAACCCATCTCAACCCATCCACTTGTCTCCAAAGTAAACCGCCACTTTAATTTGTCAAAACCTCACAAGTTCACAACGTTGATTATCTCAAAATAAGAAGTCCAGTCTGTACTGTACTGTACTGTACTGTACTGAACGGTGCTGTACGGTGCTTCGTACGGCAGATAAGACTAATCAAATTTGTGAAACACCCATTCTCCAAACTCTATCTCCCGTTCGGGGCAATACAGTACGGTACAAGCATAAGATCAGCAGTACGCACAGTACCTGCGCCAATCCAACTCAGGGTCAAGCTCCCCCCATCTCTACTCTCATTTTCCATACCATATCGTACAGTACAGTACATCAAGAAGCCCGTTTCCTTATCTTTTATACCTCCAGATATTAATCGGGATACGAGTTACCGATCTTCCCCTGGTTTCGAAGAATCCTTCACGAAGATTCTAGCGTTAAGGGGTTGCAGAGAACGGGAGTCCCGAGCTAAGTCCGCGTCGTACCGTCCCATCAGTCGTGCTTCCGTACAGTAAAAAACCGAGGGTACTGTACAGTGGTGAGTTCCTTGGTCCATAACGTTGCCAAGGCTGGTACTGGTGCGCTACATTGGGATCCTGGAGGGGAGTAGGCCCATAATCTTGGAAGATGCAGGTGAGAAGCATTGGAGTAGGAAGAGATTGACCTCGATCTTTATTGCTAGTTTGCGGGAGATGAATCGTCTTCTCTTGTTTCCTCACTTCCTCCTTTTGCGACTTGGTTTCACCTCCACTTCCTTGGTCGGTAGCATGTAGCCGATGTTATTCTATCAGCATTTGGGTCTTGGTTCCTTGCTCCGGTTTCTTAACTTCCTGATCAACGTAACAATGACCAGTGCCCCAGATCTTCAAGAAAGCGAAAGAAGATCCTTCAAGTGAGAGCCTAGGCTCACGCAAGGCACCAGGAGGAAACTTGTCCCCGAAATCTGCTCCATTCTTGCTAGCTGTTGTTTTCCTGCGCTTGCTTTCACATCGCCCATGAATAACGTCATGTTAAGTTTGCATCTTGGTTTTTCAATCTCGTCATGCATTCATTTTCGGCGTGCTTTTCTAGTGAGAGCCATGGAGGAGATGCCTCCGGAGACGCCTTTCCCGAGCTTCTGTAACTCACCAGTAGCCAAGCATTTCTCCAACGAGTACACCGGAGTGTGGGTGTTCTAGCCAGCAGGAAGAATATCGATAGGTAGCCTTATCGTTTGAGTCATATTTTTTCTAAAACGAACAGCTCCATCTACTTCAGTTCTCATTCTTGGAATCTTGGTGCATACAATGAGGGCTGCGGTGAGAGTGGAGATCTGTTTAGGCTCTACCATTTACGATGAACTAAATTAAGTTTCTCTCGAGTCGGGTGACTTTGGTGATAGTTTCCTTGAGTTGCAAGGTAGTGTTAACAGCAAACCATAAGGGGATCCTCTAGACCCTACTTCTAGCAAGTCCAAGCTGTGCAGTTGACATACTAGGTGGGGCTTCAAGAAGCGTTGGGGAACTTAGAGTTGCCATTGTAACTTTAAGTAGTTGTTGTGCTTGGCTTGGCGCATCCATGCTGCAGGTCAAGGAGAGTATATCTTTCCTACCCAAGTTCCTATCCAACGGAAGCTATTGCCGAGTTGAGCTCCACTAGTTGGTCACAAACTCCTTCCGACTCGGGTGATGAAATCCTGTCGCTTTCTGAAGCCACCGGCAACATCCACAAATCTAGAGCTTATGAGGACTTCCTGCTGGGTATCTTCGCCCACCGGTTTAATTCTTATCTTGGCGCTTCGTTCTGACCAGTCTGCAGTTCATGAGGAGAAGTCTCCCAACGGCTCAACGGGGATTGTGGCTGATGTTGACCTGTCACATTTTCAAATCTGAAGTTCATGGCAGTCTAATATTTATGGGGCCGATCCAGGTATTCGGATCGAGCCTTCCATCATGCAATCGCAAGCAAGCCGCATTAGTCCACCGCATTGGTTTATCATCGCACATGCATAGCCCATCAGGGTCCTGGAAGACCTCCGGATTTGGACGTGAGATCCGAAGTCCGCATCTACAATATTAAAATACCCTACAACCTGGTTATAGCCATTCTCACCTTTTCTGTGAAGCTATCTCCATGCCAGCCTCATTATACCGCATCACATTAGATTAATCCAAACCCTAAGTCCTTGCGTCGTGCTTTGAGTTCGGGTTCAAACACCCACCATGAATTACAACCCTGTCCTTGTGTTTCACCACCACCTGGGCGTTCCCAATTTGCTCTGCAGCAGCACATTATTCAATCTACCCATGTGACATCCCGACGCCTTGCCGACTCCATCCCGATTCTCATGCCCTTCGGTTCCGTCCAATACACTTCCAGCTCACCTCACGTGGCATATACCCCTGACTTCTATCTCGCTTCTCGCTTCCTCCAACCACAGCCAGATGCGGCCGCATCTGCATCCGCACCGACGCCCGCAGCAACGGCGCGGCAACACACAAAACTCACCGGCTTTCAACATCAAGTGTTCGGAAACCAATCGTCTTTTGTTCACGCCGCAAACAGGATGGGGAGTTCCGCTGCGGGCGCAGGTGCGGATGGTTGCGATGTGCAACAGAATGTCGGACGTTAGGCATTGAGGCAATAAGCGAGCGTTGCTGGGCATGACAGCGGGGAGGGGCATGGACTAGGGGTGTAGGGCTGGACGAGGGCTGGGTTGGGTGAATGGACGCATAGTTAAGAGGATGGGTATGAAATCCGCTGCGGACGCAGGTGCGGATTGTTGCGATGTGCAACAAATTAGACTGAGGGCAATCGCTGGGCATAGATTGGTGTTGCGACGAGGAAACACATGACGACGAGGAGGGAGAGGAGGGAGAGGACGGGACACCGCGGTAGGACTGGTATGAATATGCCTGCTGCGGATGTAGGTGCGGGAATCTACTTATGCAATAAACGGTCGACGAGGGGAGTAGGCGGTACTCATTGGTTCAGTGAGATACTGAGGAGAATGGGCAAGGAGGATGTGACGGGCTTGGGAGAAGAAGGTCAGCTAGTGCTTTTTTCTCAGTGCGGATGCAAGTGCGGACTGTTTCGAATTGCAACAAACTCATCTATTGCAGTAGGCTTCGAGGAGGAGTCTTGCTAGGAAAGGGGCACAAGCTGGACGGTATTCCCGCTGCGGACGCAAGTGCGGACTATTGCGAATTGCAACAAACTCATCTGTTGCGGTAGGCTTAGAGGAAGAGTCTTGCCAGAAAACGGTGACAAGCAGGAAGAGGTTCCCGCTGCGGACGCAGGTGCGGACTATTGCGAATTGCAACAAACTCATATATTGCGGTAGGCTTAGAGGAAGATTCTTGCCAGGAAACAGGGACAAGCTGGAAGCGGTTCCCGCTGCGGACGCAGGTGCGGCCTTATACGATGTGCAACGAAAGGATCAGAAGATGGATTGAATGGCCAGGCGCGAGTTTGATGCATGCTAGGACATGAGAGAAGGCCGGAGTGGGAAATCTAGATGTGCATATCCATTGAGGACGCAATGAAGTTGCAAAGAGATGATACAGGAGAAGTTTACTGCCGTTTGTTGATTCTATTTGATACCACCGAGAAGAGATAATTGAGAACCGTAAGGGTCAGGAGCTAACGACGGCTTGTGTCTTTTCAAATCCGGCTTAATAACAAACCAATAAGTCATGAAGACAGATGCGGCATATCATGCTGTTCATGGCGTGAGTTGGAAATGGATCATAATCTAGGCCCTGTATTATGTGGCCAGCCCTTAACAGGATGTCCAAAGGATGGCGGTTTCAAACCGGACAATTCACTTGTTGATTCCCAACACCTGAATTTAGTAGTCTGCACTCAATCTTAACCAACTTCCTATCTAATACAGTTCGTGAACCTTGCTCAAGTGCTAATCACCGGCTCCTCACCCTCTGCTCCGGCTACTTAAGCACAGGTCCCTTATGCTCAGCCACGTTCCTACTCTAGCTTCTAGAGACTAATCATTCATCCACATTGTTTGGCTTTTTATATGAATTTTTCAACTCTACACAACTATATTTATTCAAAAGGACCAAGTCGCTCCTCGGGAGCCTAAATAGGATCCCACTAAATACATCCTTCAATCTCCCAACTTAGGTTATTCTTACAATATAGCGTGGCCCCTATTCCCTCGTTCCCTTATTCTGTCGTAAGAAGAATAGCCTCTATAGCTTCTATATCTATATCTTTCCGCCCTTATCTTTTCTTTTTGCCATATTATTTAACCACTTCAATCCTCTCTATCCAAGAGTATAAAAGTGTGTGATTACACGATTTAAAGTCACACATATAGCAGCTATATTCTAGCATATATTTTCAAGAAAATCGAGTATTCCAAGTCGGGCCTTCTTTCCGAAGCAATGTACCGTAGTACGTGATCACGTGATAAATGCTGGACTTGGCAGCACGCTCCATTAAATCCCTCACTTTACTCTGAAACTAAGACCAGATCCTTGAGCATTTTGGAATATCAGTAATCAATCATAGCACTATCTAAGATAGTCCTCCGAGTTACACACTTACGAGTGCCAATGCGGCCTCGGGGGTTTTAATTCTCAAAGCGGGCTCTCTGACCTAGTGCTTTGTCAGTTCAGTTAATTAGCCCAGCTGAGCCAGACCAATATTTTTGAGGGTGAGGGTTCCTTGTTTTTGGTGAACTGGTGGAGTATCTCCTTGATCGCACTCCTCTGTAATTGTAGGAATGAGGTTTTCCAAGTCGGTGATTCGCATGTTAAGAGCAGGATTACTTTCGAAATACTTTTAGTATTGTAAAGCAGAGATAATAGAATGGTATTTTTAAAGGATATACTTTATTGTATTGTTTACTAAAGGTATTTAGGGATAAATATAATAGTAATACAAAGTATATAAAAGCCTGAGATAAAGAAGAGGAATAGGAAATGCGAACGAGTAAGCTATTTATAACAAAGGAATTAGCAGTTTCCTTATTAAAATTATTTTGGGAGAATAGGAGGTAATAAGAGAAGAGGTGAGAAGGAGAAAGTTTCTTAAGCGAATTATTATTAGAAAAGAGATTTTAGAAGAACTCCCTGTTATATATCTCGGCACCAAGACTATTTTAATTAGTAATTAAGCATTCGAGATCGCTTTAAAGATTTAAGCAGAGAAAAAATAAGAAGTTTATTATAGAGAAAGCTAACCGTATTAGATAAAGCGGGAAAAAAGCCGAAGCAAGAATAGTAAAAGAAAGCTTTTATAATGTATTTGTACTACTAGTTGGATATTTTCCCTTCCTAGTAAGATTTTGGATATATTAGGGAGAAGGGTATGCTCCTCAATGAATTTAACGCCCTTCTAGGTTGTAAAACCTGTTTGGGTTGAGATATTAGCAAGTAATATCAGCGACTAATAATCACCGGCAAACTCTCTCAGGAGTATTCCGTTAAATCTAATTTAGTAAAATAATCAAGATAACCTGTAAATATTAAAAATTTAGCACGGTACTTCTCTTAGAGATTTGAGAGTTTATATAAAGTACTAGATATTCAAGGAGGATTTACTGGGAGTTTAGTAATTCTTTCGCAATAAGGTTTATAACTCAAGAGTTTAGCCAAAATAAAGAAGAAATACTCCAAAATAACTTCTCTCTTGGTCTTTACCTAATAAATAGATTTTATATTATAGTTACTATTTCCCACAAAGTCCAAAGATTATTGATTTAGAGTGCATAATAATCAGCGATTGGCAGTTAGCGCTAATTTGAGGTTAGGTAATAGTGTCTTGTAAAATATTATAAAGTATATAATAGAGTTGTAAAAAGTAATTTAATTTTAATAGCAAGTATAAAGCAGTAACACGCTTTCTTAGTGGTCTAAAACTTTTAAGTTATAGCAAAATAAGCAAGAGATTATTTTTTATTTATATTTTAAGTATTGCTTTGTTTATAATAATGATAATGCTATTGTTGATAGTGTGGATTGTGGATATGTAGGCAGAGCCGTAATAGAGATGGGGATGACAGGGTATGGGTTGAAGGCAAGGAGATTATTTAAGGGCCCGGGTGGGTTTGATTGGTAGAAGATGGAAGGGGGAGAGGGAAGAGGTGGAGAGGACCATGGCTGGGAAACAGTAAGATCTTATCTCTGCTCCGAGAACCGACTCGAATTTCCCCAACCATCCCCATCCCACTTCAGTCTTTCCCTCCTATCATCATTCGCTTGTACCTCACCCATCTCATGTAATCTTACCCGTACTCTTTTCTCCCAGCATCCAGGCCCTAGCCCTAAACACCATCTCATCCCATCGCCATTACATTCCATTACATTCCATTTCTTCAAACTAATCCTCTTAATCACGCATTGGTAAACTCATCAATCCCATTTCCGCTGATGCTCCACTCCATTCTACACCTATATCCCTAACCCCAAACCCCACTTCATCTCCCCCCTACCTCTCCCCCCCTTAACTAACCCGAATTCACCTCCCGCCCCTCCTCTTCCCATCACCATCCAAGCAGATCTCTGATATTACCCCTCACAACCCTACCCTCCCTCCAATCCCAAGACCAACCGCGATTCAAAATAAAATAAAATAAAATAAAATAAAAACTCCCTTCCCTTCCCTACACCTCCCCCTTCTCCCCTTCCCCTTCTCCTTCCATCCCATCCCATCCCATCCCATCCCCATCCCTCGCAAACAACCCACCTCGCAAGAAAGTGACAACCACCCTTTTCCACTCTCCCCCCTCGTCCCCAATCATAGGAATAGCACGGAATAAGCGACGAAAGAAAGATCGAGGATGCAGAATTACCGAAGAGTCAGTGATCTAGGTAGCCAGCCACCTACCTACCTGCACAAATAATCCCACTCGACCTCACTCATGCCAACTCTTAAACTCCTCACTATGCAGCAAGTACTGTGCTGTACACAAAGGCACAAGAACCAAAAGGCGACTTGGCTGCAAACGAAACTCAAGAAGTAGGGACAGATTGAGGCTTCAAACATCATCAATTCATCACCTTTCCACTCCTATGTTCCAAACGCCACCAATGCTATGCTATGTTGCTAGTAATACACAATCCAGAGGGGATTTGAATACGCTTAAATACGAGAGAGATTCTGCGCCGTTAATGCTCGGTGCTCGCCCTGACCCTTCTATATCCTTGCGTGTATATGCATCCAGTGTCCTGTATCTGCCTCCAAGCTTGTATTGACCGCCTTCCACCCACCAAACTAAGACAAAAGAATGTATCTACATGTATTTGATTATGTATAGCACCCCAATTGAGGTGCCAGACGTACAGGAGGGAAAGCGATAGGATGAAAGATGTAGAGCGGGTGTAGGTGATCACTGCATCACGCTCTGTCTCCACCTCTCTACCATGTCAATCTGTCCTTGATTCAACGGCTGCACACCATTTCCCATTTGTAGCATGCCCATATTTGCCATGCCCATGCCCATGCCCATGCCCATGCCTCCCATCCCGCTTTGAATACCCTGCATACCCATATTCGGCATATAGCCTAACTGCATCGGCATGCTCGGATACGATGGCATGGCATAGGGGTTAGCGAACGGCATCATCATGTTATTATTTGAAGTGTTGAAGCCGTGTATATTGTAGCTCATGGTGGGTTGAGCGAATTGAGGCGGCGCGGTGGTCAAGTGGTTGAAATTGGCGATTTGGCGCTGGTGCGCCATTTGGATGGGTGGTGGTGGTGGTGGTTGGGAAGAAGGGGGGATGATGCCGCCCTGGCCGTCGTTGTAGAGGCCGGATTTGAAGCCGTTGGTTGAAGGCTTGCGTTGTCCACCGGGGATATTTGTGGCGTTGAAGTCTAGGAGGGTGCTGGTACGCTGAGCATTTTGCTTCTCGTGTAAACCGAGTAAGCCACCGGGGGGTTTTTGGTAGGAGGGTTGACGGCTGGCTCCAGCGGCGGGATGGGCTTGGAGAATATCGGCCATGGAGCGGCGGGGGTTGGGGATGTTTACTGCGTCTGTTTTGGGGGTTACGCCCAAACCGACTTCATTGGCACGCGCTTCTCTTTCGGCTTGGAGACGTTTGCGGCGTTGGCCGAGAGTTTCTTCTTCCTCTGGTGGAGCAGGCACTTCCTTGCCTTTGCCTTTGACGTCTTTGGCGTTCATCAGATCTCCACCGAACTGGCTCAGCATCTCGGAAGCGAAGTCACCACTGACTGGTCGCGCCTGGGGCAGACCAGTCACGGTGCCACCAGCTTCCTTGAGACGTCTAACTCTTTGAGCTAGAGTCTCGTCTTCTTCCTCTGCAGGACTGGGATGACTGGGGTTTGACAGATTCATCATTGTGGAAGCGCGGGGTGCGGGAGGTCGGCCTTGGAGTCGGTCTCGTCGTTTGCTGAGCGGCTCATTATCTTCCATATCACGGCGTTCCATCAAACCCATAGGCCTGTTCGCATCGTTTTCTTTCTGTGCATAGAGAACAGCCAGTGGAACATCTTCATCGTCCTCTCCCTCATCTTGATCATTACGTGAATGATCTTCCCAAGCCAGATGGATCCGCTTGTGTTTCCGCGACTTTTTCTCAAACTGTGCAACCGCATCCATTTCAAGAAGAGTGGAGTGTATGCCATTGGGAAATGTCTTTGTAAGAGGCTGGGTACGTTGCTTCTGCTGTTGCTTCCGTAGCTGCAATTCGGCCAGGAGAGTCGTTGGTGCTCCATGATAAACCTCATCATCTCTCTGGCCCTCGTCGGATCCTTCTTCATCCCCTTGGATCTTCACACCGGCTGTTCCACCTGCGTCAGAAGAGTTCAGAAGTCCTGCATCTCTGTCATTGTCTTCATCGTCTTCCTCAATTGGTGATCTGATGTTCGCCTCCACAACTCCAGCCAATGTAGCCTTCCTCGTCTCGTTGGAAGTGTCCAGTAGATCACTACTGCTCGCCCGCCGCCCACGGAGAAGTAGGTTGAAAGAACTTGATCGTTTCTTGTCCGGTTGAGGATCAGGTAAATGAGTGCTCTTATTGTTCCGCGTATGCGTTCTTCCATATACTTCTGCACCAAGATGGCCAGCATAAGCATGATCAGTGAAAGCACTCACTGGCGCATGTGCTGAGGCATCAAGAATGCTGTCTAGGGTCGCTACGGCGGATTGTTCCTTCAATTCCACCGTCTGGTTGGCAGGTGCTAGCTCGAAGAATGCATTCGCCCGCAAGTGTGCTGGCATATGTGCCATATCTTCTGTCAACCTCCTCCCTCCCATACTCGCTCTCTGATGTTGGGGCAAGTATTCTTGCCCTTGTGCAAAATCGTCCTCTGCCAAATCTGGCTCGTCCTCGGTCTCTAACACATCTGGGAGCCAAACTGCGGATTGTCGTGCTGCTGGCGGGATGCTGTTGAGGAGCTGCGATCTTCTTTTATTTCTGGCAATAGAAGATGGCTGTTTGGACAACCGCTGGGGTAGATTAAGAATTGCTGGTACAGGTGCTGGGTAGTAAACCATCTGCTGCCCAGTGCTGGGATCAGCATAAGACTGAGGCCTCGCCATCGACAGGCGATTGTTTGAAGATACCCTCCTGTGCGATTCCGAAGTATAGGGCTCGTTTCCAGAAACCGGTGTCTGGTATGGTGCCGTAGGATGTGAATCGTCAAAATCTCGGAATACGTCGTCCGATTCCAGTCCATCAAACTCTGCTGGCTGCAGCGGTCCAGAATGCGTACCATCGAAATCTGCAAACATTTTCTCCTGATCAAAAGTATTCGTCGAAGCAGATGTCGCAGGCCGCTCGGCCGAATCCTTACGTTCTGGTGATACATAATCTGCTTGGTGTATTTGCAGCAAGTCAACGACGGGTTTCGTGAGGGTAGAGGATTCTTCGTCTTGTTCGGCGATAGAGGCGGAGCGTGAGAGGATCGGCGAAGTAGGGGGCAGTGAGGGTATTGATCTTCCCACAAACGAATCGAGAGGTCTGCCTTCCAACTCGGGTTCTGGACGAGTACCGAACCTCGAACTCTTCGACGCGGATCGTCCACGCCCACCATTCGAGATAGAACCTCCGGGAGACATTATATAACCTTGTGGTGAAAATCCGCCGGACCTTGCTGCAGAATTTACTTCGACAATCGATGAAGCATTCGAGACCTGGCGAGTAACGATGGACATGCCCTGGGAGGACAGCAGCGAAGATCTCCTGCTATCGGAGCGCTTCTGTTCGTCGTGAAGTTCTTTTATGGCATTGTCGATGGAAGAAGTCATGCTCAACCGCTCTGCTGTTTCTTCCAGAAGATCGATATTGGAGCTGTGCGCCCCTGGCAAATGGAGGTCGGGCATGGGGTGAGCAATACGCCCAGAGGCTGTTCGCAGAATGGGATTGCGAGGGATTGAAGATGTTTGTGCGTTTGTTGACTCGCCGGATGTGGCTGGACTGCGGCGTGTTTTCTGCTGAAGCAGATCGGTTGCGGGTGTCTCTGCTTCTGCCACGGCCCAGTAGTATTTGTATGTTCCCTCTCCTTCTGCGTCATCTGCTGAAGTGATGGGAGAAATGATGGGGGAGACAGGTATATCGGCTGCAAAGTCTTCGCCCTCTACCAAGTCATATTTCCTGTTTGTGTTCAGTCGTGTGCGGGATGCAATAGAATTGGCCATATGGGTGAAATTGGCAGGGAGACTTGGTTTCTGCCGGCGCTGGCCATCGTTCGTATTTTTTCCGGCTAAAAATAGATCTGGCGATGGACCATGCATCTGCGCATTGAAAGGCGACGAGGCCGAATAGGCATCGTTTTGATGGTCATGGTCATGGTCGTGATTATGATCATGTTGATCGATTGAGTGGTACTTGTTCATGATTGCATTATTGTCGTTGGAGAAGGATGAAGAACATGCATAGCAGGTGTTGAGTGAGTGGAGGAGGGCGTAGAAGAGGACGAAGAGGACGGAGAGGAAGAAGAGGAAGAAGAGGAAGAGGAAGTTTCAAGGCCAAGCAAGGAAGCAAAGAGACGCGGTGCAGCGGGCGGATTGTTTGTTTGATGGGGCCGGCGACCCTCTGGTCTCCGGTATTAATTACCTTCGTAATGATGAATTAATTAATGATGGGAGAGGGCAGGTCGTCTCCGGAGTCCCGACTGGCTCAGCTCCCACAGCAAAGTTACTGGCTGCCCCAGCGCTCAACTTGGAAACCTTATAAGATAACACAAACTCCAGGATGCAGATTGCCTTGCGTATGGCCTGCGTGTGGAGTGTGAAGTGTGCAGTGTGCAGTGTGCAGTGTGCAGAAAGTCAGACACAACCGCAAATCACAAATCACAAACCTCACACCGCAGCCGCAACTGCATCACTCACCACCTGCGTACTATATACTATAGGTAACTTCGTAACTTCGTAACTTCGTAAGTACTGTCCTGGACAAGCAATACCTAGTAGTACTCATCTCCATGCTCGGCCCACTGGTGCCCGCCTGAGAATTCAAGAAACCACCTCAAGCCTGTTTACTTCAAAGTTCAAATGTCCTCTCTCCTCTGCGCACCATCAAGGATTAAAAGTCTCGTACGCCCCAACTGTCTATCATGTACTGTACTGTACGGTACTGTACTGCAAATTCAGTGGCTGGCACCAATCAGGCTGCGTGCTGCAATTTACCAATAGCTTCAAATCTCCTTTGCACTTTTCCCCTACCCCAGTAGCTGAAGGCAGTGAGTGACATCTAATTGTTGGTTGGGGATTATTGGACAATCTTGCTTTCTTGGGCAAGTTGGGGCGAACTCACGCCTCTCTGCTTGACTATCTTTCTTGGCATTTTCTAGGTGCTTGCTAAGGACGGCAGACGTCAATCTCAGCACCCAGAATCCGGATGCAGTGGATGCAGGTGCTCGAGTGGGACGTGGCAGAGATGGCAGAGATAAGGCAAATGAGGATTGTGCGGCTATAGTACTGGACGAGATACAGTACAGTACATGTGAAGATAAGCCTCTTCATCCATCCCGTAATTTGTGGAGAATTGCCTATCAGCCTCGTAGCCTCAAGGTCGTTCAAGACCTTACTTTCGACTGTCGTCCGATGTCTCCTTGAAGCGCTCTCAAGGGCTTTTGACAACAGGTCCCCTTGCTTCTGTCTACCTAGCTACATTCATACAAAACTCCATGGAAAGGAAAAGGACTATGGCATGAGAGATGACTAGAAAATGACTGGACAGATGAGCCTCTATATTGAAAAACATAACCCGTTTGAGGAAACCTACATCGTATTCCACATGCCGAAGCCACTTATTGTGTTACTCATACCCTGTCTCAATCCGAAGTTACGGTCTGCATCAGCCACCGGTGCCACCTTGAACTTGTCACCTTCGAACGCACTCCTCGTCACTCAAGGCGTTCCTGGGACAATTCAAAGAAGCAAAACCTCAGCTCGGAGTGAAAATACAGCCCTCAATCATGTTTAATGCCAGCAGGTCAAGGATTCGAAGCCAGCGAGCAGCAAATTTGGATCTTTGATAATCCCAGGTCACTGAGTCGGTATAACGCACTTCACAAGGAGCCGCGCCATTCCGAGTAACAGTAAGTAAAGCGTCTCACTCGAGAGCTTCCAAGGTCGAGAGAGAAAGGCTCGTTGCCAAGAATTTCATCTTTTTTAGTGATCACTAATATTGGGCGAGAGAGTAATTTCGGAAGACAACAAGTGTTGTTCTCGATATATGTAGTACTTCAAGGCTGCTTTTCGTTTGTACCTCTTCTTGTACTTCCGTATCCCCATGCCATCCGGCTTCTGTTTGAGAAAACCACATTCTGAGTCCTTGGACCACATGGGGATTTTAAGAAATGTGCCACTCGACGACCTGGAAATATCGAAATGCAGCTGGCCGGATGACTGGGAAGAAAACGTGTTCGAGGCTGCAACGTTACCTGAGAACATGCACCGAAGAACAAAGTGGCACGAGAAGAAAGCCTTGAGCTCTTGTACTTGGTCACGGCAGCTGGTGCAGTCGTGGAAATGTTAGATTTTCGACTCGACCCCTTTGGGAAATATGGCACGTGAGCAGGTTGATGTCAGCTGATCAGGAAAGTTTTACTGTCCGACGGCGACGGCGAAATTCCGGGCCGGGCGTGACGGCAAATTCCAATTGACGGACCCTAACGGCGACGACTTGAAGCTTTCAACGTCTGCCGCGTCTTTCAGAACAGGAATTGTTCCACCCCGCCGGCAAGATCGTTCCGCTCTCTTCCCTGCCAAACCTTGGCTCTTTCTCTCCTTCTCGGTCTCTCCATCTCTCTCTCTCCAGCTATCTCTCTCTAGATATCTCTCTCCAGATTTCTCTCGCCAGCAGGTTCTCTTCTAACCCAAGACGTTTCCCCATGTATCTTTCAGCAACACAGCAGCACATGGAGGAGGTACTGCTGTTCGTAGCTCTCATACTATCAAGGCACGATTACGACATGACATCTACCAAGCGTTCTTTAAGCCTAGGTAAACTCTCCCTCGATTTTCTGGATCTCGTGTACTGTAAAGTACAGTACATGTTCTCCCGAGGTTTCCTATCAGATTAGTCTCCTGCCTCCCATTGCACACGCAAATGAGCTACTCGGTACAGAGAGTATCAACACCAGCCTACAATAGGAAACCACCTGTTATCACGGCCAGTGTCGAAGGCGTCGGTAAACTCCAAGTCAACGGCTTGGTCCACAAGACCTTGCCCGATTGAACAAAGGGGGTGGTTTTATGGAAACAAGCTTCTGGATACGAAGTAGTACTTTTCGCCAAGCTTGTTAACTCTCAGCTGGCGGACTACCTCGAGGGCTGTCATGAGGTAAAAGCATTCATTCCCTTTCAAGAATGACTCGCTACTTAGCCCACAATACTTCGAAGCACGTAAGGTACAATATATAGCTGTGGCTTCGATTTCAGGGGGGCAAGGCATTGCTTGAACTACTGCCAAGGCAAATGAGAGGTGTGATTTCCAAGCCACAGAAGGGAAAGGACGCCGCTGAGAGGGGTGGCGTTACCTTTTCGTGCATCAGATTCGCTTGCACTACTCGATTGTCCAATTTGTTGGCGTCCACGATCCAATCACAGCGAACAATTCTGCTCTTTATCTCGGAAGCTGTTGCAATTTCCTAATTTGAGTTCTGGAGGGAGAGGACTGCGCAGTCATCTCATTCTGCCCCTCTACGATACTACTTATACTCCCATCAATCGAGTATATACAGTACACCAGCTCTTCCCCTCTTCTTGGCCTCTTTTCCAAGTTTTCCAAGGTGGTTATCAAAACCTCCAATTGTTTCTGTCACTCACGTCGAGCGCCGGCTCGGTTATCTACCTCAGATTATCTGCGCCTCACAATTGCAGCAGCAAGTCTCCAAACACCACCATGAACAATGCCAACCTTGCCCTCGAAGGCGGCGATCCTCGCCATCCTGACGCGCCCATGGTTCACAACGGCAAACCCATTGAAACACAGATGCTAAACAGCATCCATGACCCTAGCATCACATTCGAAGAATACATGTACTATGCAGCCATCACGCGCGCCGAGGAGAAAGCTGAGAACGAACGATTCGTCGCTGCGGCTGGACCGAGGACGTTCAAAAGCACGATTATGAATCGATTTCTAGTGGACACTAAGTCACGTATGCGCAGGCCGATACTAAACTTCCTGATTCCCCAGTCGCAGGCTCGGTCGGCGAGAAGAATGGCTTAGAAGGCGATGAGAAAGGCGCTGTTGCTCCCCACCGTAACCTTGGTGGAGTGACTGACTCAGAATGGAAGAACGCTTCTCGCGCAACCAGGACAGCTGGATGGTCCGGAGTATTCTACCTCATCACTACCGATATCCTTGGTCCCTTCTCTACTCCCTGGGCGTTCGCACAAATGGGCTATGGGCCCGGTATCGCGCTGTATACTGTTTTCGGTGGCTTGGCCATGGATTCTGGTTTCCAGCTCTGGAAAGTATTTATGTACATGGATTCGGATCGGTATCCGATGAAATCTTACGCTGATGCTTTCTTTCGTGTTTATGGCAGATGGGCTCGTCACTGCGTGAACGTTCTCCAAGCCATCCAGTTGCTCTTCACTGTCGCGGTTCTGATTCTCAGTAACGGGCAGTCGATTTCTCAGGTTTCGAAGGGAAACCTGTGTTTCATTGTCTGCTTGGTTATTTTCATGGCTGCGGGTATGGTTGTTGGACAGATTAGGACGTTGCAGAGATTTGGGTGGCTGGCGAATTTCCCGGTGTGGGTTAATGTACTAATCCTTTTCATCTGGTAAGTTCCCTTCCCCTACCCCCAAATTCCCTCTAACAGTCTCCCCAGCATGGGCGTAGCAGCCAACTCGCCCCTCAACTTCGCTACGACCGAAGCTTCCTACGGCGCCTCCTTCGGTCCCGGCCCCATTCACAAATACGCCGGCACTCCCCCTTCCGGTATGGCCTCAGGAGGAAACGGCCTCATCGGCTCCCTCAACGGCCTCAACCAAGCCGTCTACTCCTACGGCGGCGCCATGCTCTTCATCGCCTTCCTCTCGGAGATGCGGCACCCGTGGGATTTCTGGAAAGGCGTGCTCTGCGCCGATATCTTCATCTACATCGTGTATATGTTCTTCGGTCTCTTCGTCTATTCCTACCAAGGCCAATACTCCTACAACCCCGTAATGCAAGGCCTTTCCCCGTACGCTTGGCAAACGGCTACGAATGTCATGAATATCGTTACTGGTCTCATTGCGGCTGCGCTGTATGGCAATATTGGCATTAAGGTCGCTTACATTGAAGTCTTCC
Source organism: Bryoglossum gracile (assembly GCA_037952635.1). Classification (NCBI taxonomy): domain Eukaryota; kingdom Fungi; phylum Ascomycota; class Leotiomycetes; order Helotiales; family Bryoglossaceae; genus Bryoglossum; species Bryoglossum gracile. The sequence goes on along the minus strand of JAPZPB010000667.1, from coordinate 1,257 downwards.
AAGAACTCCTCCACACCCCTCCTCTCACATCAAGAGCCGGAAAACTCCTTTGGGTCGCCCTAGTACCACTATACTGGGCCATCGCCTTCGTCGTCTGCGCCGCCGTCCCGCAATTTTCCTACATCTCCGGGCTTGTAGGCGCAGTCTGCATTCTGCAATTCACATACACCTTCCCCACGATTTTGGCTTTCGGATTTCAGATACAGAAAGATGCTATGACTGCTGATGAGCATTTTGATACTACAACCAAAACCTACAGCTACAGAGATCGTGGGTTTCAGCGTTGGGTGAGCGGGTTCATGGTTAAGTGGCATTTGAATACTTTCAATTTTATTTACTTTTTGGGGGTGCTGTGTACGGCTGCGTTGGGGATTTATTCGAGTGTGCTGGGCTTAATAAGTGCGTTTGACGGGGTGAGTGCGGCGACTAGTTTTGGGTGTACGCCGCCTGTTTAGAGGCTAGAGAGATGTATAGATAAAATATCGGTGATGGAGTTTTAGCTTAGTGTCTAGAAAGAGGGTGGGAAAATGGAAAGGTGCTGAGGAGTGTAATGTATTGATGAGTGTAAGCACTGCGGGATGGACTGGGCTGGACTGGTACCCAGAGTTGATATACCAATACGAATTTTCCAGCTTATTCTAAATCTTCCTATCAACATGAATTCAAATTCCAAACAAGACATCTAATCCCTTCCCCATCCCAAACCCACACCATGACTCAACCCCATTACCCAACGTCCCCCCCCGCACAGGCACAACGCTCATTCCAACCGGGATTTTGCCAAGAAACAAAGAAAAGCATCGATCGAGTCTGGAAATAACCAGATATGAAACCCAAAATAACCTCCAGAAAAACATATTTCGAGATATATGATTTAACAATACCCACAGACGCAATCGAACTTTTGGCCCTTAGCCGGTAGTTGCTCGGGATGGAGATGAGAAGGAGAAGCAAAGGGACATACCCGGCAACCTCATCATTACTCGTGACGCGCTCGACTATTGGGCTATGGGGGCTTTGCTGGTGGTGAGTTGCGAGAATATGTACAGTACAGTATTATTTACTGCGATATTGGAATTGAGATTGGAAGGTGGGGTCGTGACTGAGTGTGGATTAATGAGGTTTGGGGGTTGGATATCCTGTGGTCTTTTTCGTTGGAATAATGCGGGTTTTCTTGGGGGGGGGGGGGGGGGGGCGGGGGTGTTATTGTGTGAGTTAAACAAACCCCGCCCCCCCCGCCCGCGGGATAATAATTGG
>JAPZPB010000666.1:0-18012 GCA_037952635.1 Bryoglossum gracile | reverse complement strand
AGGTATGGCAAGCTATCGTACTGTAGCTCGCGGGTTGAAGTGGGGTAGCGTAGCTATCGTAGCGTAGCCCGCGTATTGAAGTGAGGTTTTGTAATAATTTGGGCTCTCTTACTTGGCCCTCCTAGTCGCTATACTAGGACTCGCGTGTGTCTCGAAGGCGACGGCCTTAATGTCTTCTAAAGGCGACGGCCTTAACTACGAGGACAAGCCTTAATGTCTTATGCTCCTCTAGCGGAGACTTATAAGGCGACAGCCTTAACTACGTCTTATGCTCCTCTAGCGGAGACTTATAAGGCGACGGCCTTAATATCTTTTGCTCCTCTAGCGGAGTCTTATAAGGCGACAGCCTCCTACGAGAACAATAGCCTTATTCTTTAGCTCTAGGGCCTAACGAGGGCGATAACCCCTAGTCTTAAAGGCAACGGCCTTAGTCTCTTAAAGGCGATGGCCTTAGTCTCTTAAGTTAACGAGGGCGATAGCTCCCCGGAATGCCCCTTTCCTTATATACTTACGCGTAATCCGGGCGTATAACTTGTTAAGAATAGAAGCCTAGTAAGGGCATAAACCTCTAGACTCCGTATTCAGTTATAGCAGGGCAGGCAATAGTAGGTATAGGGTGGAAACGTTAGTTGATTTGTCTAGTCTAGGTACTAGAATATATACCTATACGCGGGTGGCCCGTGCGCCACGCCTTACGTAATTAAGGCTCTTCCAAGAAGCTTCAATCTCTAACACTTATTAATATAGCAATGAAAATAAACTTAGTAACTTTAAGAGACGCAAACCTTCCGCTTTTAATCGACGAGTTTTTAGAAGAATTCGCTAGTTATTAATATGCTTTTTTAATAGATTTCTTTTCTAGATACAATTAACTTACCCTTAATATGCGAAGTTAAGATATAATAGCCTTTTAAACCCCGCTTAGCCTTCTGCGGATAACGACTCCCTTATAAGGAGCTATAAACTCGGTAGCTTAGTTTATTAGAGTAGTAATAACGATTCTATAGGACTTGTTTCCGAAAATAGCTATGCTATTCCTTAATGATATCGGGGTTAAAGGTCTATATACTAACTATAGGGGGATGCTAACGCTTCCTAGAGTCCGCTAATTTATATATAAGTATATCTAGAACCTTAACTAAACTCTAGATAAGTTAGAAAGAGCTAGAGCTTATATAGGTCTAAAGTCGCAGTTCGGGTATAATAGCATAAGAATTGTGGGATATATCTACGGATTTAAAGGTTGCTCTCTTGCAAGCGCTAAAGTTATTAAGATACTAGATTAGCCTGCTCCGATAAATATAACGGAGGCAAAAGGGTTTTTAAGTGTTTATATATACTACCAAATCTAGATTAAGGGTTTTGCCTTAATCGCAGACCCGATATACTCTTTATTTAAGAAAGGTTAGCCGTGGAAATAGGGAGCTCCTTAAGCTAAGGCGATAAAGACCCTTAAGGAAAGACTTACTACTGCTCCTATCCTTTGCAAAATTCACTATAACAAAGCCAATAAATAGGGAGAAATTGTCCTCGGAGTAGATGCTAGCTTGATAGGGTAAGGAGCTATACTCGGTTAGTTCAACGATTAAGAGCGCTATAGGGTAGCTAGGTATAAAAGTAAAAGCTGGAATAGTATAGAACGGAACTATAATGCAACAAAAAGAGAATGTTAAAGTATACTAAAAGCCTTATAGAAGCTTAGGTTCTAGCTATATAGGGTTTACTTTATCTTAGAAACCGATGCAAATATTTTAGTCGCTTAGCTAAATCGAGCGGCTATAGACCTCCCAGGAGCTTTAGTTACTCGATAGCTTGCTTAGATTAGACTATTTAACTTTAACGTAAGGCATATAAAAGGGACTAAGCATATGGCTGCTAATAGTCTATCTCGACGCCCTTAGACTTTAGAGGAAGCTTTAGCTACGAAAAAGAAGGTTAATATTAACGATTTCATAGCCGCTAAGCTTAGTAGTCTCTAGATTCGTTATATTCGAGATCCCTCTAAAGAAAGTGCAACTAAGGCTATTTAGACGAAAGTAAAGATAACTCTTAAACAAGTTGCTATTATTTAGGAAGGAAAGGGTTAGTTAATTAAGTTAAAGGAAAGTGTTCGTAGTAATTAAGGTAAAAGGAATGATAGGCTTAGCATCGGGCCGAAGATTAACCGTGCCAAAGGGAAATTCCCTTCGTTATATAATATAATAGTAGAAGAGAGTCTAACTAATAGGTTATATAGTGCCAAGGGAGTATCAAGTAATGCATTGTTAGCTAACGAAAGAATCGCAAGAGGACTTGCTAAGGAATCGCTTAGGATTAGCCTAGAGATTAACCGTGCTAGAGGGAAATTCCCTTTGTTATATAATATAATAGTAGAAGAGAGTTTAACTAATAGGTTATATAGTGCTAAGGAAGTATTAGGTAATGCATCGTTAGCTAACAAAAGAATCGCAAGAGGACTTGCTAAGGAATTGCTTAGGATTAGCCTAGAGATTAACTGCGCTAAAGGGAATTTCCCTTTATTATATAACCTAGACCTTATAGTATAACTAGAAGAAGAAGACTACCTTCCTCTTAATGCAAGTTACTTAGACGAGTCTTAGCGAATTGCATAGTACTTAATAATACTAGATTCGAAGAAACTTACTCTAAAGAGACTTAAAGAGTTCTCTAGATAAGAATTCAGATCCTTAGCTAAGAAAGCGTTGAATTACTATATTAAAGATAAAGCACTTTAGAAGACTACTTCTAAAAGTTACCTGATCTAGATAGTTATTAATAATCTAGCTTAAAGATCTACTATAATATAGTCTCTTTATAACAAAACTAGGCATAGAGGAAGGGAAACCACTTACTATCGGGTTGCTAACCGCTACTATTAGGTTAGGTATTAGAAAGAAGTAGCTAAGCACGTTGCTAGCTATAGAGACTATTAGAGAAGAGATAAAACTAGGGCTAAAGAATCCTTGCATCTTGCAAAGGCTATGCCTCTTTTTAAGACTCTTGCTATTAACTATATTAAGCTACTTACTACCAAGTTTAGATATAATACTCTTATAGTTATTAAAGACGACTTCTCCGGCTAGGTTAAGGCTAAGGAGATAAAGAACTTTATATTAAAAGCTATAGCAAACTTTATCTAGAATAAAGTCGTATGCCGATATAGGATCTTTGGGAAACTTAAGGTAGATAAAGGGTTTGAATTTAAGAAAGTAGTTATTATATAACTAGCTTTCCTCGGGATTAGTAGAGTTATAATATCTATATATAACTTAAAAGGAAATAAGATAATAGAGAAAGGTTATAGATCTCTTATCTTAGCTCTTATTGCTATAACGAAAGGAGGATATAAGAATTAGCTAGTGTTACTCCTAACTCTCTTATTTGCAAACTATACTACTATCTATTAACCCACTAGGTTTACTCTATTTTATATAGTCTATGGAAGGGAGGCTATTCTCCCGATTAAAACAAGCTTTCTTACTTAGAGAATACTTAACTAGGATAAAGTTAAGAACCGCGCTTAACTTCTAGTTTTAAGAATAAGATAAATTAAAATATAAGACAAAGATATAAAGGAAGCTATGCTTAGGAAAGATAAGAGATAAGCGGAAGGAGCAAAGAACTTTAATTGCATTTATCGAATTCGTTCTATACTACTTATAGCTAAAGATATCGTGCTTATATATAATATTAAGAAAATTGATTAAGATAAGAGTGCAGATATTAAGTTAGAATATTAATAGCTAGGCTTATATAAAATCTTTAAAGCAAACTAGGCTAAAGCTAGCTATATCTTAAAAGAATATAGCAAGGATAAGGCTATTCTTAATAGAACTTATACTAGGAATAGACTTAAGAAGTTTATTAAAAGAGACTAATACTAGCACTTGGTAGAAGACCCTTTAAAGGCAGTAATTCCAGACCCTTTATTCTTGCAAAATAACAATAAAGAAGAAGACGAAGACCTAGATCTTCTAGCTACTAAGATATATAGGGAAAGTATATAAGAGATTAAGAAAGATACTAAGGTTATTATTAAAGTTCTATAGATAATAATAAAAGAAGAAAAGTCGAAGTATGTTTAATTCAAAGAAGACTAAGAAGAATAGAAAGGTTTAGAAGAAGATATAGCTAAAGTCTAACTACTTAAAGTAATCCGCCTTTCTTTTAACTTAAGAGAAAACTAGGAAAAGTGCAATCTACTATACTAGATTAGTATGCTTATTAGAAATCAAATCTAGCCTAAAACGCTTCTTTTCTGTTTTGGGTATTATTGCTACTTAAAGACCCGAACTACTACTAGAGTTGCTAGTAGCTAAACGATAAAGAAGAATAAGGAACCCGGGAAGAAGACCTTCTTTTATACCCTAAATTAGGGCTAATATTCACTTCTAGCTCTAAGATCGCCGCCTAAGGCAGTTGCTATGCTTTATTATAAGTTACTTCTAACTCTAAACAATTCACTTCCTTTCTCGCCCCCCACCCCCCCTATATAAGTCGTCCCCCCCCCTATACTTGGGTTAAGCACGAATAGAAGGGGTAGATACTAAGCTATTTAAACGGTTCCTTGTTTCTCTAATAATAACCTTTTACTTCCTTAAATTAAGAGGCTAAGTATAAACTATAGAGGGACAAGCGCTTGCTTTTAGAACTTAGAAATGCCTAACCTTCTCTTCTCTTAAAAACTATTATTTTAAACTTTTATACTCGACTCGAGTATAAACTATAAGGGGACGAGGGTTTATCCTTATTCCTTAAGACCCTTTAACTTTCTTACTTCTTTATAAGTTATTCCTTTTCTTATACTCGATTCGAGTATAAACTATAAGAAGACGAGAGTATATGCCTTTTTTTGGAAATTCCCTCTAAAACTAGACAAAAACGACTTAACTACTTAAGACGAACGCTAGAAGTAGTACTCTCACTTCCTACTTCCCTCTTCGCCCCCTTCCCTAGAATATAAAAACATTATCAATTCACTATCCTAGCTTCTAGAATAACCCTTCCCTATCTAAGTATAAAGATATCTACCTTAGAAGTCTTTAAATAGCTACTTATAAGCTAATACTTTAAGACTTTCGGGATAGAATGCAATAGTTAGCTCGCCTTGCACTAGCGCTACTCCTTTATTTGCTTTAATATAAAAAGCATCTTTATTAACTTTTAACCTTCTTCCTTATACTACTATATTACCTTTACTTTATATACTCCTATTTATATTTTGCCCTCTTCTAAAAAGACTTTATATACTATTCTAAGCTTTATAAAGTTCGAAAATACGCGTTACTTAATCCGCTTGCAGATTCTTACTCCCTTTTATATATTTAATATACTTCTACTCTTCCTTTATATATATTCTTCTTACTTTCTTATAGAAGTATTAAGATATTGCGCTTCCCCTTCCCCTTCCCCTTCCTTATCCCTAATTTTTATACTAACTTATATATCTTAAAAATATAAGTTTAGCAAATATCCCCGCTATAAAGCAGCTTGCTACTATATCTCCCACTCCCCCTACTACCCCTAACATATTACTTTAAAAACGTGTTCCTTAAGAAGATTTAACTTATGCTAATATATTTAAATCGATTATGCAGTTTAGCCTTACCTTTAATAGTAAATCTTTTTCTATTAAAGAGGAGTTCGAAAACCTTATTAAAGAACTCCCCTCTAAAGATTATATTACTATCTAGGCCAACTTTATAGATAAGATTACTAAGTTAAACGCTATCCTTAGTAAAGTTTTAATTATTTTAAAACCTTACTTTACTAATCTAAAGAATTCTTATCCTAATCTATTAAGATAATAAATCGCGGAGTTTTACAAGATTGCTAAGAAAAGTCTATAGGAGAGACTTATAGTCGCTAAAGCAGCTAGAGATAGGATTAATAGTCGAAAGTCTGCTTTCACGAATTTCTTATATAATTTTAGAGAACGCGCCTCTACCCTCGCCGACTATATAGTCTCTAGCTTCCCTAGCAAAGGCTATAACTTCTATAGCATATTCTTTATATACTTTAAAGCTACGAAGAATATGCGATAAGCTATTCTTATCGTTAATTAAGAATTGCTTATAAAACAACGCGGTTCTTTTAGTAAAGCTAAGTTCTATATAGAAGAACTTAAGCATAGAACGATTATTAAAGCGAGAAAGATACTCTTTAAGTATAAGGATATAGCGGATAATATTAAGTACTACTATACTATTGCTAGTCTTTTAGATGCTTATCTAGTCTTTAGGCCTGCGGGTCTGCTAGTCCCTAGGACTTATACTAATCAACTATTCCCCTCTTTTGCTAACAAGTCTAAGTTTTCTTTTAACCTTCCTTATTAGATCCTTATTATGGTTAATAATATCGCTATCACCGAAGAACTTGAAGCCTTTGCTACTGCCCTTGCTCCCTCCCTTATTGCTCCCTCTAGTGATTTTAATATAAAGATAGCGGATTCCTCTATTATCCCCGCCCCTAATTCTATTAATACTTCTCGATTGCTAGACCCTGCTACCCCTAGTCTACTAATTATAGACCTAGTTATCCTTAAAAGAAAACGTAAGACTATAAACCCTACTTTAGGCGGATCTAACTATATCCCTTATATAAAGAGAGAATAAGTTAAGAATATTAAAGAAAATAAAGATAATTCTCTTATTGCTACTTACTAGGAACTCGGCAACCTAGGTTATAAGTGCAGCGCCTCGTTGGGTTTTAAAAAGGTTATTAAAACTAGTGCGTTCTCTAAGGCGACTTAGACTAAAAAAAGAGCCTTGCTAGACCGAATTAAGGGATACTCTCGGGATCCTACTACTATTATCTTGCCTTATGCTTCTTGTTTAAAAAAGGTTTTTAACAAGTTTAGAATAGTTTATCTTAGCCTTTCGCGCGAGAATATAAAAGATGCCTTAGTTCTTATATATTCTATTATCTTTAAACGCAAGAGTATTCGTTGGGCTTAGGTTTATAAATAAATATCCTCTCTATTTAAAAAGACTAATAAAATTAAGGAGTATAAGGAAAAGTTTTTTAGCTTAAATAAGTATAAGACTTGCCTTATCGAAGATTCTTTCGCCTTCCTTGCCCTCTTTCTATAAAAAGGCTACTTCGCTAGTATTAAAGATATCTTTTCTTAAGTTAGTTTTTACTAAGATAAGAGCGCTTTTTATAGTCTTTTAAAGAAGCTTCTTAAAGTCTTCTAAGAAGAGTTTAAGATATATAAATACTACTTTAACGATAAATTAATTAAGGCTAGTAAGGAACTTATTAATATATCTTACTCTCTTTAGCAATAGTTTATGCATGCTTCCCCTTACCTTTATACTATTATAGTACGATTGCAAAAAGATAAAAACGCACGCCTTATTACTATTCCCTCCTCCTCCTTCTTAGCTTCTCCTCGAAATAAAAAGCCTTATTAAAGGATCTTCTATAAAAATGTTAAAGAAGAAAAGTCCAAGATTATTTAAGCAGAATTCTCTTTCTTAAATAGCTATAAAATCGGTGGCTACGTTTCCTATTAATATAAGGGAATGCAAGCTCTAGTTAAGGAAAAGTTTAGCCCTTTCCTTATATAAGAACTCGAATATGCTTTAGTTAAAAGAATCGAGTTTAAGTATATAGCTCCTTTCTTTAAGGGAAACGAAAAGAAGGTCGTTCCCTAGGTAATATTCTATTGCCCTAGGATAGTATCTATAATAAACTTCTATAAGCTTTTTAACTATTTCTTCTTCTTAGTTAACTATATATTAGTTAAAGAAGATGGAATTTGTAAAAATAGTTTGTTTTATAGAGATTTATAGCTATTACTTCGGAATCTTCGCGCTTCTTTATATTCTTATTCTTATATTAGAATTAACTATAACCGCTCTTAGAAGTTGTCTTTGCCTCTTAAGGCCTTAGACCCCTCTTGAACGCTTTTCTTAGACAACTTTCCTATAACAACGATTCTATAAAGTTCGACTAAAACCGCTAGCTTAACTATACGCATTTCTTTGCTAATTAAGATATATACGCTAAGTGGATTAAGAGGGCTTCGGCTACTGTTTTGGGTGCCTAGGAGGATATTAAGCTTAAGGAGCGCTCCTTATATAAGGAAGTGTCTTAGTGCGTTTATAAAGAAAAGATTAAAGGCGCTAAGGAAGAAATTGCTCCTTTGCCTTCTAATATTATTAACTTAACTTTAAAGAGTAATAACGAGTTAAGTGCTATTATCTTTATTCTAGTTCCCACTTATAATATTAGGGGTAAGGGCAGAGTAGTAAGTCTAACTCTATCTTTTAGGACTTTACTAAGTGGATCGTTTAGGCTAGGTATAGTTGCTTTTTCTATAGATTCGGAGATAATAGATGCTAGAGAAGGAGTTAAAGACTTTAAGATAGACGAAGGAAGTCTTAGAACCTAAGTAAATAAGTATAGAAGTGCAAGTAAAGAAAGAACGGTTTGTTTTATAGAAGATACTAAGGAAATTAAGTAAGACTCTTTTCTTTTTCTTTTCTTTCTTCTTTTTAAGTACTCGGGACGAGTACTAACTATAGGGGGACGATTATAAAGGGGTAACCCCCCCCCTAGAAACAAAGACGGAATTTATATATAATATAAAGCACAGTCCTATTAAGTGATATGCAAAGAAGTATAAAAAGTTCCCTTAAGGAATAGAGACTTAAAGAGCAATTATTAGTTATAGAAGTTAAAATATTATAGAATCAACGCCTTTTGTTTAGTCTTTTTATATATATAACCCTAATCCCTCTCGCTAGTTTCTCCTTTTATTAACTAAGATATACGCTTTTAATATATAGAGTATAACTTGAAAGCTATAATATACGATTTCACGGCCACGCTATAGTTATGTCCTTATTCTTCTCCTTTAAAAACACCCTTTATTGTTTTTAGTTGTTTCTTTACCCCTTTGATTCGAGAGAGGTCTATAAGTGTACAAAGTCCCTTGTTTTCCTCCCCTCTACAATATCCTTAATATTCGCTAAGTTTATCGCAGAAGCAACTATAGTAGCAACCCTTATAAGGATATATATAGAAACTCGCAACTTCTTTACCTTATTATTACTAAGATTATATTATATAATAATAGTTTAGAATATTAAGTATTGCTTTTCTTATTATTAGGGAATTTCGTTTAAATCTTAATCTAGCATAAAAGATACCGATTTCTTTATCTTTTACCTTATCTACTACTTCTTAGAAACTGCATTTTCTTTATTACTTAATTATATTATTGCTTTTAGTTATATAATTTTCTTAAGTAAAGCTATCTATACGAAAGTAAGTCTAGTAGAATTCAAGGTTATAGAATTATTCTTATCTAAACTTTCTAAGCTTCCCTTTACTCTTAAGTTCCTATGCTTTTTAAATATCTCTTTAAGCTTATTATCTCCTTTTTACTTGCTATCTCTTTTCTATTTATATACCTCTTTCTTCTATAATGCTATTAGTCTCTTAGTATAGTATTCTATCGCCTAGTTTATCTAGTTCTATGCTTTATTTAAGTCTTTCTATATAGTTATTAACTAAGCTATTAAGGAATTGGGTAGTTCAGCGTAGATATAGAGGTCTAGATATATTACGCTAAGGATAGTTAGTCTATTATATAAGTACGCGAGAGTATATTATATTCTCGCGTACCTTAGGACCTTTACTTCTTAAGTTAACTAAATATAATATGTTTAACCCTTAACTTGCCTGCGCCGAGTAATCCCGCGGACTATAATATAGGCCGTATAAGGGAGTTACTCTAATAGGTTATAAGCCCGGGTTTCGTAAAGCAGATTCGGTTTAACTAAAGGTTAAAAGACTTCGAACTAGCTATACTTTACGCAAGGAAGTAATATCTATCTTAAAGAATAGATACCGCTACGATTCGCGCAAGGAATTAATATATATATAACTATACTTCGCGTAAGGAAGTAGAACTTGCCTTATAAAGCAGTTATAGCTACGATTCGTGGAAGGAATTGATATTCACTTAGAAGTAAACAATAGCTACAATTCGCGGAAGGAATTAAAACACTTTTATATAACTACAATTCGCATAAGGAATCGATATTAACTAATATAGCTACAATTCGCGCAAGGAATTAAACCACTTTTATAAAATAAACTTATTATATATCGAATTACCTCTTTAACTTATAATACCTATAATACGCAAATACTATGCTATCTCTTAAGAACCCTATATAAGATAGCAAAAGAAAAGGAAGGATAGAAGATCCTAACCCTCTCTAGTAATAACTATAAGTTATAGTTTTATTAATATAAGATTAAGCTTACTAGCAAAGGCGTATACTATATATATAAGAAGATATATATCGAGCATTGCAAGGTTATAACGATAAGAAATATTATTAACTTATTAAAGGAACTTGATATCTTAGACGCATAGAATAAGAATAAGAATATATGCATTAATATTAAGAAGAAAGATAAATACCTTAAGGACGAAGCTACTACACTTAATCTAATGTTTAAATCCTTATACGATAATAATTAAGCATTATTCGATAAGTACTACTATGCTTATAACTTTTAGATATACTTATAGAAGAAGTACTCGAAGACTAATGCTACTACCGCTAATATATATATAATAAAGATATAAACCTTCGTCTTTAGCAAAGAAGATACTATTATTAGCGCTTAGGATAAGCTAAAGGACTATCGATATAAGCTTAGAGCCGAAGATGCAAATGCTAAGACTATATATAATAACTCCGCGTTATTACTTGTTCTAGTTAGGTCTCTTCCAATAGCTTTTAAGACTACAATCGATACCTTGAATGCCTAGAGTAACCTTATGGTTAACGATAAGCTTAAGCATCTTAAGGAGAAGGAATCTTATACTTAAGTAAATAAGGAATAGGTATATATTGCTAGAGAACGTTTAAGCAAGTATATTATTCCGCATCGTCATAGTATAACACTAGAACAATCGCCTTCTTTAAACAATAAATATTACTTATATAGAAATAACTACTAGATAAAAAACTATTATAAGCTTAAGTAGGCAAAGTACCTCTTAAAGAAAGATAAGAAAGAGCGTTAACGCGCATGCGATTCTTATAAGCAGACTAAATCCCACTCTAAGCTATCTAAGAAAATTGTTAAGTATATTAAGCTAGACTCTAAGTCTAAGCCTAAGAAAAAGACTTATAGATACTTTGCAGATAATAATAAATCTAATTCTAAGACCGATACTAAAGACTCTTACTTTAAATATAATACGCAATTAGAGGACAAGGAAGAAGAAGTTTATTGCTTATTAAAGGAAGAAATCCGTAAGGCTACCCTATCCTCTTAGCTAGCTAACACTAGTGCTATATTATATATATTTAACTAACCTTCTTTCTTTAGCTCGATAAAGCTTATTAAGGCTAAATAGGTTAAGGTTAAAGGAGGAGAATTAGTTGCAAGGTATAAAGGCAATGCAAGGTTATAGTATTCGAATAGTTTATCGATAATTCTTAAGGATATATTATATATGCTAAGACTAGGTATAAATTTAGTCTTAGCTAGGAAGCTCTATTAAGTAGGATTAAAGGGTTTATTTAATAAGACTTATATATACTTTAAGCAAGGATTAATAATAATAATAACTGCTAAAATAAGAAATAGCCTCTATATAATTATATACGTTTCTAAGAAATATAAAGATATAGCATTTATAAGCGTTAAAGAAATCGATATAAGTATAAAAGAAGGAATAGTAGACATTAGCAATAATACTAGCAATAAGGCGACTAAGGAGAAAGACCTTAAGCGCTACCTTAAGTACTATAAACGATTCTTGCACCTTAGACCGAATAAGATTTGCAATCTTTATAAGGTAACTATACTTTAGAAAAAGATTAAGATTCCGAAAGATCTAGATATCTATAAAGTATATGCTATTATAAAAATAAAGAATAGAATCCTAAAGGTATTAAGCGTATAGCTAAAGATAATACTCGACTTAATCTAATTTAATATCGCAAGACTATTTCTAGCTATAATTCGTGGAAATAGATAGTTTCTACTTATTATTAATATCTATTTAAGAAGAGATTAAGTACTACCGATTAAGACTAAAGGCAATGCGTACTAAGCACTTAAAGAATAGAAAATCGTAATAGAATACTAATCTAATAAGAAGATTAAATAAGCATAATTAGATAATACGCTAGAACTCTTAAAAGCTATAGATAATTAGAGAATCGAAGATAGAATATTTGCATAGTTTATAACTATTGCATTGTTATATTAAAACGGACCCGTAAAACGCTTAATCTAAACCGTTAAGTTTAATATAAAAGCAATACTAGAAGAAGCTTAGCTGCTAATGGAATTCTGGGACAAGGCAATAGAAGCTGATTTATATATATATAACTATACTAATATAGGACCTATAATCGATAGCTAGAAGTCTTGCCCACTAAAGGCATTTATAGGAGAGACTCCCTCGATTAATTATATCCGGAAATAGGGAAGCTAATGCTTTTACTATATCGATAAGAAGACTATTCTAGCATATAAGAAACACGATAAACTTATAAATCCTAGTAGAGAAGAAGTGTTTATAGAATACTTAGATAATACGATAAAGCACTTTAAGGTTTACTCTCTAGAACGCGGATATATAATTATAATAAGTAAAGTCCTTATTAAGGAAAGCGTTAAAGGTAGAACTATTAATCTAAAGATTCGAAACTATATAGCTAGACTTTAAGGTATATTAAATATAGCTTTAGATAGGAAACCTCGCGGTAAACTAAAGGATAAGACTATAGAGTTACTAGTTATAAACGCTATAATACTACGGGTTAAGATTCCTATATATACCCCGCTAGCAAATATTCCGAGATTTATAAAGGAGGATATGCCGGATAGCGATAAGCAAGTTAAGCCGCATATTTAACTAGCTACGCCTATTAAGCTATTAGCTAGTCCTACTAATAACTTGACTATTAAGATATCGCTTTAGGCTATAGTAGAAGACAAGGAAGAAGTTACTAGCTAGTTAATAAGTGCTAGTCCTAGCGTTAAAGAATCTAGCTAATCTATTCTAGTTACTACTACTATTAAAGAACTAAAGTACTTTATAAGATCTTAAAAGAGAGCAGGTTTAAAGATAACTAAAGATAAGGGGTATACTAAGAAGATTCGAGCAATAATTGTATAGATTCTTTTTAGAAGCGATATAAGCAATATAGACTTTAATAAATTAAGGGATATACTTAAAGATAAATTCGAGATTGCATTTCCCGCGAAAGTAATTGCAAGCATTAAGATTCCTTAGATATATAAAGAGGCAGTTAATAACTTAAAGCATATAGAGTAATAGCGAGTAGCAATATTTAAAGAAATGCTTTTACTATATATAAATAGCACGTTTCGAGAAGTTATCTTACTAGATAAAGCTAATCGCGTATCTTATAAATAAGTATTTATAGTTAAGACGACTTAAAGCGGTTTAGTTAATAAGTTTAAAGCATATCTTATAGTAAAAGAATTTAATTAAATTTATAGAAAAGACTATAACTAGACCTTCGCTTTAATAGTATAAATAGATATATTAAGGCTCTTCTTAGCTATAGTTGCCGCAGAAGACCTAGAATGCTCTTAATATAATATTAAGAATGCTTTTATAGAATCTTATCTAAAGGAAAAGATATACCTAGAACTATTAAAGGGTATATTAATTAAAAAGGGATATATATAGCAAGCACTAAGAAGCCTTTATAAGCTAAAGCAAGCTACGAGGGACTAGAATCGCTTAATTAAGAAGGAACTTATTAAGTAGGGATTTATCTAGAGTCTTATAGACCTATGCATATTCGTGCACTCTATAAATAGCATTAGACTACTAGTCTATATTAATAATATCGTCGCCGCTACTAAGAAGCAAGGGAAGCTTAACTAGTTTTATAATAAGCTATCTAAGCGATTTAATGCTAAGAATCTAGGGGAAATTAATAAGATCCTTAGAGCAAGAGTTACTTAAGATAAAAAGAACTAGTTTCTTAAGATTAATTAAGAATAGTACTTAAAGAGTATACTAGATAAGTTTAAGATTACTTAAAAAGCTTATAAGCTAAAGGCAATTCTATTAGTTAGATATAAGAACTTACGACTTGCTAGGAAAGATAATAAACGAATTAATATTACCGAATATTAATAAGCTATTAAAAGTATTATATATATAATAATATTTATAAGACTAGATATTGCATTTATCCTTAAAAAGCTTAGCTAATTTATAAGCAACTTAGCAAAGCATTATAAACACGCACTTAAATCGTTATTTAAATACCTTAAATCGATAATTAAACTAAGAATCTAATATAGTCTAAGGGAAGCATATAAGTTTATACTTTACTTTAATGCTAACTAAGCAAATAATAAGATTAACTAGAAGAGCATATCTAAGAGCATAACAATATTCTATAGCGGGCTAATATTATAGTTAAGTAAAAAGCAACGATTAGTAGTTATATTAAGCTATAAGTCTAAATATATAGCTTTAGTAACTTATATAAAGCAAGGATAATAGATTGCTTAAATCTTCTAAGACTTAAGACTTTAAAAGTATATTGGAAAGAATCTAAGGCTTATATAAATGCTAAGAGATAATTAAGGAGCTATTGCGCTTATGGAGAACGCTTACTTAAATAACCGATTAAAGCATATAGATATTAGCTACTATTTTATCCGCGATCTTACTAAGAAAAGCTACTTAAAAGTCGATTATATTCCTATAGATAAGATAACTATAGATAGCATAATAAAACTACTTATAAGGGTTGCATTTAAGAGGTTTAAGATATAGATAGGGCTTATTAATAATTAAGCGGAAGTTAGCCCGAGAATCTGCTATTCTAGAGGGAAATTCCCTTTATTATATAACTTGCGGGAGGGAGCTAATACTTTAATCTAACCTTATCTATATTAACTAATAAAAGACTTTAATCTCCTTTAAGGGGGAGTATTAAAGAATTGGGTAGTTTAGCGTAGATATAGAGGTTTAGATAGATTATGCTAAGGATAGTTAGTCTATTATATAAGTATATAAGAGTATATTATATTCTCGCGTACCTTAGGACTTTTACTTCTTAAGTTAACTAAATATAATCTATTTAACCCCTAACTTGCCTGCGCCGAGTAATCCCGCGGACTGTAATACAGGCCGCATAAGGGAGTTACTCTAATAAAATAAGACGAAACCCGGGAAGGGCTAAGGAGAGAAAGAAGGGGAGGGAAGTAGTATCACGGGGTAATACTAGGATATTATCCCGTAACAACTTACTAGCATAAGCCTAAGGTTCGGGTTAGTATACCTTAAGTTACTAACCCACCTTCTCTCCTTTCTCTTATAAGATTTAGTAACTTATTAATAAAACTACTTGCTCCCCGATCTTTTAGTAAACCCCCTTTATATTTATAGAAGCTTCTAAATACCTTTAATTTATGGAATTCTAGTAGTTTATCCAAATATGCGGCGTATAAAGTAATATGCTTTTTAATAAGCTACCTTCTCTCTTATCTCCTTTTTAAAAGATAATTTAAGGTCTTTTAAATAAGGCAGTATCTTACTTATATTCTTTGTTTTAAGTAAGCGTATTTAGCACTTCCTTATAGCATTATCGCAAACGAGTAAGAAGTAGTTATAGCCTTAGACTAACTATATAAGCTAGCTAGAGATATCTGTATATAGCTTTCGGATTTTATAATAAGTATATATATTTATCGATTTATTATACTTTGCCTTTATATAGCTAGCAAGGCACGGTTCGCAGATACTATCGCCGATTAACGATAGTTTCTTCTTAAATTTCAAGTTAATCGCATAATCCTATAGTATATTAATATACTAATAATTAGTATATAAAAGACAACGATATAGCAGATTATATAGTGTTTCCCCTATAGCTTTATAAGCAGGCCAAGAGTCTAAATAACTTATACTTCTTCTAGTTAAGCTTAATATTAAAGAAGGGGAAAGGAATTTAGGCAGGATTAAGGTTTTTATACTCGCCCTAGCACCCCTTAAGGTTATAACTTCCTCCTAAGGGATACTTGCTATTTCCTGAGGGCCCCTTAGGGTGTTAGTTAATCCTTCCTATATTAATTGCAAGGCGTATTCTATAGTATTAAGGATATATTATCTATAGCCTTAGCTAGCTATAAAGACAATAAGTCCGTTTATGCCTCCTTTTCTTGCTATTGCCTTGCAGTTTATAAATAGTATAAATATATTATCTTTGTTAAGTGCTATTATACTAATTAATTTTGCTTTAAAGTTAAGTATCCACTATACGTCTTTTAAGATAATTAGGCTAGTCGTTATTTCTAGTTATATATCGCTATAGCCTTCCGCTTTATAGAATATGCTATTAGTAATATATACTTGCTTTTAGGTTATCTATCTCTTAATTAAAGTAAAATCGGCTCGATTATATATAAAATGTCGAGTCGCGCTAAAGTCTATATAAAATAGGTCTAGAGTTAATAAATAGGCACTTTTAGTAATATAGGCAAAGGCGTTAAAGTAATTAAAACCGTTATTATATTTGCTTTCTTTAACTACTATATAGTTTAACTCTTTAACTATATATCTAATTTCCTTCTTCTTGCTACTATTCCCACCTCTTATACTACTCTTGCCTATTATAGCCTTATAGTTGCCTGCAAGCACCCTCTTCTTATTCTTATACTTAAACTCGCAGTAATTCTTCTTAAAGTAAAAGAAGCATTAATCTACATTTACCTTTAAAGCCTATATATGCCCTCTAAAATAGCCTCTACTTAATCGATTATGCCTAAATCGGCCTTTAAATCGATTCCCTTTACCTTTAAACTTTATTACTCCTTTGCCCCTCTTTGCCCTCTTATCTAACCCCTATAATTTGCCTATATTTTTGCTTATAGATCTAGGGTTAGCATAGTTCGCACTAGCAGTTAAGAGAGCTTTATTATTATACTCTATGCGTTAAAGCAGTCGAATAGCCTCTTCTAGCGTAGCCTTACTCTACTAGTAAAACGTCTTTGCTTAAATTTAGCTAGGCTTATTTAGAAGTAATCTAAGAAGTTAATATAGAATCTATATATTTGAAATCGGGCTTAATAAGTTCTATAAAGCTATTTAGAACTATCTTAGCATGCTGCTAAAGTTATATAATATTTCTTCTCCTAAGTTGAATTTAAGGCAATTAAATGCATTATAAGTTAATAATATATATATTAAGGAATTGGGTAGTTTAGCGTAGATATAGAGGTCTAGATAGATTACGCTAAGGATAGTTAGTCTATTATGTGAGTACGCGAGAGTATATTATATTCTCGCATACCTTAAGACCTTTACTTCTCAAGTTAACTAAATATAATCTATTCGACCCTTAACTTGCCTGCGCCGAGTAATCCCGCGGACTATAATATAGGCCGTATAAGGGAGTTACTCTAATAGGTTATAAGCCCGGGTTTCGTAAAGCAGATTCGGTTTAACTAAAGGTTAAAAGACTTCGAACTAGCTATACTTTACGCAAGGAAGTAATATCTATCTTAAAGAATAGATACCGCTACGATTCGCGCAAGGAATCGATATATATATAACTATACTTCGCGCAAGGAAGTAGAACCTGCCTTATAGAGTAGTTATAGCTACGATTCGCGGAAGGAATCGACATTTACTAATACGGCTATAATTCGCGCAAGGAATTGAACTACTTTTATAAAATAAACCTATTATATATCGAATTACCTCCTTAACTTATAATACCTATAATACGTAGACACTACGCTATCTCCTAAGAACCTTATATAAGATAATAGAAGAAAAGAAAGGATAGAAGATCTTAACCCTCTCTAGTAACAACTACAAGTTATAGTTCCGTCGATATAAGATTAAGCTTACTAGCAAAGGCGTATACTATATATGCAAGAAGATATATATTAAGCATTGCAAGGTTGCAATAATAGGAGATATTATTAACTTATTAGAGAAACTCGATATCTTAGATATATAGAATA
>JAPZPB010000665.1:0-18037 GCA_037952635.1 Bryoglossum gracile | reverse complement strand
AGTAGACTTAGATAGCTACTTAATTAGATGCAAAGCTTATATTATAGTAAGGGAAGACTTTTAAGATAATAATACGCTTTCCTTAACCTATGCTACTATGCTTGCTAGAAAGTTCTTTAAAGTAGCGTATGCAATAGCAGCTTATTTTAACCTAGAAATAAAGCAATTCGATATAGTAAACGCGTTTATAAATATATACTATAATAAAATAAGCGCGCTAGTAGTTTATTACTTGCTAGATAGCTTTAAGTTATAAGAAAAGGTATATATAGAGATTAATTAAGCTTTATATAAGCTATAAGACTTATTAGCACTATAATATAATAAGTTCTCGTTAATGCTTCTTAAGCTTAGCCTAGTCGCAAGCAAGGAAAAGCTATGCTTATTTATTAACAAGTAATATAAGATTATTATTATATTCTTTATTAATAATATTATTATACTCTTTTACTAAGATAATAAATAGGAAGCTTAAAAGATAATTAAAGGGATAAAAGGAGCATATAAACTATATAAGCATTGCTAGCTTAAATTAAGGAATACTAGAGGAAAGTAGGTTTTATGCTTTATATAGTAATTATAATCTGCCTAGATATAGCTTTCGCGATAGCTTAGCTATTACGCTTCCTATAAAACCTAAGCGCAGCTTACTTAATCATAATAAACTAGACTATATAATATCTCTTTAGTATACGCTTCCTAGTAATCGACCCTAACCCTATTGTAGTGCCTATAGCTCCTTTGCAGCATTTATCCTATTTTGATTAACAACGGCAACAAAGTGCTGCTGACCGCCTAGCGCAAATATAGGGAGGAACGAGGAGCTGGGGAGTGAATGATTTATATTAGCAAGAAGCATCTTCTCCTTAGAGAACAACTAAGACTGGCTTGGAAAAGCCAACAATGCTTGTAAATGCTGGAATTGCCGATGCGCCTTTCCCACCCCTAACGCCAAATCCACAAATACCTCAAACCAAAGGAGCCTTCCTCTTGATTCCAAGCGCCGCTGACAAGTCTTTCTTCTTCTTGACAACCCTCTTGAAGCTCGGAGCAGACGCAACAGGAGTAGCAGACGCAGGGATCGGCGGTGGTGGCATTTTGAAAGCTTCTTCCTTTGTAAACGCAGGTCCACCATTATCCCCGTCCTCAATAACTTCTTCCAACAGCTCATGTTGCCTCATAAATGCCCGTCTAGCAGTCTCCTCGTCCTCTTGATCTTGTCGCTTTCTCTCCTCACCGGCGCTCTCCTTTGTCACTGTAACCTCAACCCCATCCTTCCCCATCCTCTCGTTCCTAGCATTTCTCGTCCGGATCTCATCCAGCGCATCAGCAACAGCCATCTCCCGCTTAGCATCTAGAGTCTTCGTCTCCAACTCTTGCATTGCATTCTTCTCCTCTTCCTCTCTCTCAAGCCGATCCAATCTCTCCTCGTCACTCTCCTGAATGCCCCCACCGTTCATTCTCCACGGCTCTGTATTCCTCTTCGCGCCCCTCTCGCATTCGTAATCCATATTCTTCGGGTCGGTTTTGAATAAAATCTCACCAGAGCAGCGGGTGCATCTTATATAGAAGCGGTATATTGGGATCGAGTAGTATTTCTCCTCCGTCGTCTCCTTCCGGGCATTGAACTTCCTTCCCTTATAGATGTATTCTCCGCAGGCAGTACATTTCATAGGAAACGGTGCCATCAGTCTAACGGTTTGGACTTTGGGACCTGCCTGCTTGGGAGCTCGGGATCTGGTGATCTTCGAAGGGTCGAAGTCGGGAGGGTAGTATTTGGTTAGGACCTTCCGTTCAGACATGACAGGTTATGATATTCACGAACAGGTAAAGGGTTTTTATGGGATAGTTTTGGAGGAAGGGGAGCTGGTAGAGAAATCAAAGAGGTCGCTATGTGAATCAGCTTGAAGTTTGGAATTATGGCGGCCTTAGCCTCGACCGTTCATTCAGGCTGCAACTAAATCAGCGGCAAGGCTGAAGATTATTTACATTCGACGCGGCCGCGCCTCCCTGGCGAACAACAACCAACATTCGACTTTCACTTCCTCCGTCTATTTTTCGGCTTTACGGACTCTCATTAACGCATTGACAATTCTGCGAATGATTCGATCTTCACAATGGAGAGGTTCTTGAGGGACTGGCGTCAGGATGCTCTGAACAAGCATCAATATGACTCTGCGATCTTCATTGGGGACAAGCTCCTGGCGTTGACCCGTATGTTATTATTCCAGATACTCTGCCCATGCTAAATGCTCTCAGAAAACGACAAAGATGCATTTTGGCTTGCCCAAGTCCACTTCTCCACAGGGAACTACACACGAGCGCAAAGCTTCCTCTCCAAGCAAGACTTGATCGCAAGAAATGCCTCCTGCAGATACCTCTCTAGTCATTGCTACATCAAGCAAGGCAGATTCGAAGAAGCACTTGGTGTACTTGGTGAAAAGAACCCTGTCCATCTAATCAATACTGTCAGTAATAGTCGGCGAAAGTTACAACACAACAAGACGGCACATCATGGAAAGGGAAGAGCAGATAGACCCGAGCGGAGTGAGGTGGCTCAGGATGAAGCGGCGAACATCCGCTTCGAGGCAGCAATGTGCTTTCTACGAGGACTTTGCTACGCCAAACAGAACGCTTTCGACAGAGCGAAGGAATGCTACAAAGATGCGGTGCGGATAGATGTCCAATGCTTTGAAGCGTTCGAGCAGCTGATGAAGAACTGCCTGATGTCTCCTGACGAGGAATGGGAGTTTCTGGAGTCTCTTGACTTTGATTCCATCTCTGTCGCCGATGACACTTCCTCCTCTCAAGAAGCCGCAGAGTTCACAAAAATGCTCTACACAACTCGACTCTCGAAATACAAGAACCCCGCATCCTTTATGGCTGCAACAGAAACACTCTCGACACACTACAACCTTGCAATGAATCCGGATCTCCTCCTTTCGAAAGCCGACCTACTCTTTACACAATGCAGATTTAAGGATGCATTGGCAATCACCAACTCAATTCTCGAGGACGACAAATACAATTTCAGTATATACCCTCTTCACTTGGCATGTTTATACGAGCTCATGCTCAAGAACACTCTTTTCCTCATCTCTCACGACCTGGCAGATAATCATCCGGAAGAACCATGCACATGGCTGGCTGTTGGGGTATATTACCTGGCAATCAACAAAGTTGCTGAAGCTCGACGGTATTTCAGCAAAGCTAGTATGATGGATCCCCATTTTGGACCTGCCTGGATAGGGTTTGCACATACTTTTGCGGCCGAGGGAGAGCACGACCAGGCAATATCAGCGTATTCGACAGCTGCTCGACTTTTCATGGGCACTCACTTGCCAACACTTTTTCTAGGAATGCAAAACCACATGCTGAATAACATGACGCTGGCCGATGAGTTCCTGAAAACGGCATATGGACTTTGCAGGACGGATCCTTTATTATTGAATGAGATGGGTGTGGTATTTTACCACCAAGAGCGACTAGAGGAGGCTGGAGGAATGTTCAAGAAAGCACTGGAGATCGCTGAGGAGATTGACAGCGACCCCTCGGCGTGGATTTCCACTCGATCGAATTTGGGGCACGCATATCGGAGACTGCAGCAATGGGATCTGGCCCTTGAACAGTTTGATCAAGTACTAAGGCAAGGCGGGAAGGATCCTTCGGTATTTTGCGCCAAGGGATTGGTTTTGATGGAGCAGCGGAAGCCATTCGAAGCTGTTTATGTGTTTCATGAAGCATTGGCAATAGCACCGCAGGATGCTATTGCAACTGAGCTATTGAACAAGGCTCTCGAGGAGACAGCCGGAGTCGGAGCAATGATGGTTGATATTGACGACGATGAGGATGTTGAGAGAGAATTCAGCTTGAAGAAAGCTGAATCTACTCAGTTCTGGGCAAAGAGGAACAGTGCCAAAGGGAAAGGAAAGCTGAGGAATATAGACATTATAGGGATGAGTGATGATGAATAGCATACGACACGGGTATTGATTGGAGTTTGGAGGGAAAAGGTTGGGTGGGGAAATGTCAAGAGTATTGATTGATGGGTACACAAATGATAATACACGAGCTATTCTGAGCTCCCTGGACCATCTGATTTCTAATCCTCGATCCCTTGAGCCGTGATACACCTAAACGCCAAATTTCGTCCCTGCCGAAGATCGTTCAGCACTCGTCCCAAATCTTGCCCGACCATTTACTTCCTATCCATACTGTTGTCCTCGAATTTTCCCCCATTCACACCATATCTCCAGCCCATATACCCCATCATCCCTACTACACTCCCTACGCCGACACTACCTACAGCCCCTCTCCAGCCAAGGCCTTTCCCCAGACTGGCAGCTCCCAAACCACCAAGCAACATGCTGGGATAAGTCCAATCATCGCATTCCAGCTGCCCCTTGTTCTCCAGCAGCCTCCAGCTTCTGTCCTTCCATTCGATCTCCTCTCTCCCGCGCATGCGCATAGGCAAGCCCACCGTGAGAAGAGCTGTTGTTACCTATTTTTCCCTTAGCACACCCCATCACCAATACACGAAGAAGGGGAAATCACCAAGGCTCCGGTACCCGCGCTCCTCAACACCACAGTCGCAAGACTTGACGACAGATTCCTCGCCGCCAAGAATCGAGAATTCCTAAACGCAAACAATCCCACTCCGACTCCCGTCCCAAGAATACTCCCCATCGACACAGCCCTCGTTAAAACATGCGTCCAAAGAATCGTCTTACTAAGGTGCTGCTCCTCAGCACATGCAGCATGAGGCCAAAAGCGAGACATTGGGAAGTAGTCGGTTTTTTCGTGGGGGAGTCTTGTCTAATTAGAGGTCGTGATAGGGATCTGGAAGAGCGGTGATGCGGCAAAAAGTGAGTTGGGGACGGGGGATTCATAGCAAAGAGGGTTACTCGGCTGAAGAGAGTGGTGGCCTGATGGTGGGCGCGTTTCGTCGACCAATTCCGATGGATGTCAGGCCATTTGTCTCCTGCACTTACAATGGTCCATTCTTATATGTGTTAAACCGTATTGGGGTCTTTGGGGTCCATTTCTTCGAGGGGAAGCAGTTTCGTTGCGAAGTCAGGTTGTTGGTGGAGCGGACTTTGCAAACAGAACTAGAGGTGGAATTCCGCAGCCCACGCTACTTTCGACAACAACCTTGAAGTCCATCTCTGTATTCTCTAAAATCTAGCTAAGTTACAAGTCTGCTTCATCCCCCATGTATTAGATGATCGCGCGGAGCTGATTCAATCTCAGGAAACGTTCTGGATGGAAAACTCTGACGCGGGCACTGCGTGTCACACTTGGCTTCTCTCTTGCTCTCAATATCAATTTTCAAGTTAATTTCAATCGCATTTTCTCGCCTGAGGAAGCAAATAGCGTGAATCAGCTAGGCTGGTAGGAGGAAGTGACCAAGTAGAAATGGTCTTAGGGGGTGCGGTCAGGTCCTGGTGAATGGGTGCAGACGTTTCTCGGTCTAAGCATCAACAAGTGAATGGGCCTGGTGACGAGCTTGACCCAAGGAAGCACTACCTGGATTTGATGCTTTTGCAATATATTTCATTTTTCTTTTTATTATCAGTGCATGGCAGTGATTGCTCCTGCTATAAATATAGGCCATGGGCCATCGGGACTCTTTCATTCACTCCCTGAGGCTCTCCCTCTACGCCTTCGTACAAACTCAAAACATGAAATTCGAGGACCAGTTACAATCGGAATTTTCTGGAGATTGTCAAGGAAAGTCTTTTGGTAATTGGGTTTCAGCGTGGAGCGAACGGAAGAGTGTGAACCGCGAGCATTATCTTCGCATCATCCATTTGAAGGGCAAGCCAGCGGGCGCGAGCAAATGATTCCGCACCCGCAAGACGGGCGTCGAAGACAGCAAGCCCTGCTAATGTAGCTATCGCTTTCCCGGTCCTTTTAAACACCGTACTGGATTTTGATTAAACGACGGATTTTCTTGCGCTCCGCGGGGTGCTCATCAACGGAGCGGAGCGGAGGAGAAGTTCCTCCGCGGAAAGTCTGAAGCGGGGGCGGAACCATGAAGCGATTGCCGAGGAAGATCACCCATCCCCTCATTCAAGCATTTCACGGAGCGCCGCTATCGCTTGGGAATCATCTCACGCTTGGCAAACGGAAGTATGGGCCATTTCTTTTGTCCCCTTTGTCCCTCTTGTCCCTTTTGTTATTTTCTGTTTTTTGTCATATCGTCCCTGAATCCTCTGGCTCTCTCTTGCTGTTTCTCTTTACCTCTGCCATCATGGATTCAATCGCAGTTCCTCGCAAGCTCTGGGAACACCCCAACCCCCAGAGCACAGAAATGTACAGACTGATGCAAGAGATCAACCAGAAGCATGATCTTCACCTATCAGTACGTATCCTTTTCGTCTGCCACCCCTCTAACACTCGCAGACTTTCTGGGACCTCTACCAATACTCCATCACCAACCGCTCCCAATTCTGGGACCAAGCCTTTCACTTCCTTAACTTAATCCATAGCGGCACCTACACAAGTGTCGTAGATGAATCCGCCCGCATAGACTCGATACCCAGATGGTTCGATGGAGTACACATAAACTTCGCAGAAAATCTGCTATATTCCCGCGTCCCTAGCGCTGCTACATCGGTGCGAGGTCAAGTTGGGAAGGAAGACGACAAAATTGCTGTTACAGAAATCCGCGAGGGGTATACAGAGGTCCGGGATATCACTTGGCGCCAATTGAGGAGGGAGGTTGCTCAATTGGCTTCGGCGATGAAGGGGCATGGGTTGGTCAAAGGGGACAGAGTAGTGGTTGTGGCGAGCAATTCGGTGGATACTTTGAAGGTTTTCTTGGCTGTCACGACGCTTGGGGGTTTGTTTAGTAGTAGCTCGACGGATATGGGTGTCCAAGGGGTGTTGCAGAGGGCTTTGCAAGTTACGCCGAAGGTTGGTTGGCCTGAACGTATGTGGGCGGAGCTGACTGCTGCAGTATATATTTATGGACGATGCGGCCATCTACAATGGGAAGAGGGTGGATTTGAGAGAGAAGATGTTGCACATTTCAAAGGGAATGAAGGATGTGAAGGAGTTTGAGGGAATGGTTTCTATGCCTCGATTCAACGATCCAGTCGATATCACCCCCGTTCCAAAGACCCAAACACTCTCCAACTATCTTTCCAAAGCAACGCGAACAGTTCCCAATTTCGAACAAATGGCTTTCCACGATCCATTTTTCATTGCTTACTCCTCTGGAACAACGGGCACACCGAAATGTATTGTTCACTCAATCGGAGGGGCAGTTCTCTCGGCTGCGAAGGAGGGAAAGCTACACAGGGAGATGACGGCAGACGATGTGACATTGCAATACACAACAACCGGTTGGATTATGTATTTCTCCTCAGTCATGAACCTTCTCGGTGGCTCTCGTGTCGTTCTCTACGATGGCTCGCCCTTCCAACCGGACCTAAAGACGTTTGTGCGAATGATCGGAGAGCAAAAAGTAACAATGCTAGGCACAAGTCCAAGATGGATGCATGAGCTACAAAAAGGCGGCGTTGTACCAAAGAATGTCACGGATCTCAGCAATTTGAGGACAGTCACAAGCACGGGAATGGTCCTGAGTGACCAGCTCTTTGAATGGTTTTACGACACCGGTTTTCCCTCCCATGTCCACCTCGCCAACATCTCTGGTGGTACTGATCTAGCTGGGTGCTTTGGACAAGAAAACCCCCTCTCCCCCGTATACCTCGGTGGTACACAAGGCCCTTCGCTCGGCACACCAGTCGGCGTCTACGATTCTTTGAATGAAGGCGGGAAAGGAGTCGTTGGCACAGCAGTGGATCATGGCACGCCAGGAGAGTTGGTCGCCCCGTCTGCTTTTCCAAATATGCCTGTGTATTTTTGGAACGATTTAGATGGCTCCCGCTACTTTTCTGCATACTTCGAGAAATACGACAACGTTTGGACACATGGTGACTTCGTCATGATCCATCCTACCACAAAAGCGCTCATCTTCCTGGGCCGAGCAGACGGCGTTCTCAATCCCAGTGGAGTGCGGTTCGGCAGCGCAGAGATTTATGGGGTCATTGAGGAGCGTTTCTCGAGTATTCAGGATAGCATTTGTGTGGGACAAAGGAGGCCGGGCGATAGTGATGAGAGCGTGATGTTGTTTTTAATGATGAAGCAAGGGGAGAAATTTACAAGGAGGTTAGTAGATGAGGTGAAGGGGGCGATTAGGAAGGAGTTGAGTGCGAGGCATGTACCGAAGTGGGTATTTGAGACGCCAGGGATACCCGTTAGTCCTTCATTGTTCATCTCTCCCCTCTCTCCTCCTCTCGTCGACTTTTCCAATATGAATCCCCGGATGAGAAAATATAGCTAACATGAACAGACGACGGTCAATTTGAAGAAGGTAGAGCTTCCAGTGAAGCAAATTGTCTCAGGGAAGATCATCAAGCCGAGTGGCACACTGTTGAATCCAGAGAGTTTGGATTATTATTACCAATTTGCAAAGGTTGAGGAGTTGGCAGATGTGAAGAGCAAATTATAGATGTAGAATGTAAAATTCAAGATCTCCTCGGTCGTTAAGATGGTTTCTCGCTTGTCCATCACAGCGTAGGACAGTCGAAGTCCAGCTTTCCAATCAACTAGCAATCATAAATCAGAAAATCTCAACGAGATAATTCAAGCAAGAAAATAATGAATTTGCACTTGTATGGGTACTTAACCCTCTACTCCGTCGTTGCTCCTCGCTCTCCAGATTTTACCTATAAAATATATCAACCAGCCGACAGACGAGATTCGTTAACAACCACCAGCCCGCCCCCAATACTTTGCTTACAAGTAAGTCTCCCACCCAACCAATCAAAAGAAATTCGTAATGTAATCTCAGCAGCCCAACGCCAAAGAGAAAAAGAATACTCAGTTTACCAACACCTCACCCCCACCTCACCTCGCCTGCCCCCTTTTGGCTCCCGAACCTCTGTCAGAGTTGCACATACCATGGACACGGTGTCCTTTCCGTCCTCCCAAGTCTTCAACAACGATAGAACTAAGACGTGAGCCTCAAAATGGGAGCGCTGTCGAAGCAGGTATCAGGAGACTTGGAAACATCACCTGCGCATCGCTTAGTCCGAAATCGAAGTCATCGCTCCAATTCATCATTGTGAAGGAGTGGTCTTCGACGCCTAGGAACTCGGTCATGGAAGCAATCTCGGGCACGACGTGGGCTGCTTTCTGGGGCTCGTGGATGGCTTGTGATGGCTTGGAATGGGGGCGGGGGCGGGACTTTGAAGAGGTGGGGATGGAGGACTGGGAGGGGTGGGCGGACGAGAAGACTCGAGAGCGGTCTTCGCGCCTATCTAATTACGGAATCAATCTAGGACCATAGCTCTTTTGAAAAGTACACGAAGTGATAAAAAGGAGTACTTGCCGGGAGGATTTGAGATGTGGCGAGTCTTGCTCCGTTTGACTGGCTGTGTTGGAGTAAAGATCTCCGTGTCTGAAAAAGTGGTCGTTGAGGTTGGCGAGTGCTGGATTGCTGCGAGGGATTGCTGCACTGGGGATGTAGTAGAATGGGTTCGCTTATGGCGCTTGAGGGTGCGGGGAGAGGTATGAAATGATGTTGGGAGAATAGTGGGTTCCCAAAGCTTCATGTTTAACTCGGCTTGGATATCGATACCTGCTCTCGTCAATCTCTGACCATGACTAGAGATTGTAACAAGGGGTGTACCTTTATAGATCAAGATTCTTTCCAAAAGTGAATTCTTATACCTCAACATCAAACACTCATCCGTGGAACTCGTCCTCACTGCCTCAATACTCCGCAACTTATTTCCGTACACCTTGACACGTTCTTCTAGCTCTTTGATGTATTCTGTGCGGCGCTCACGGAAAGCAGCTTGAGCGTCCCGGTTTCGCTGTCGGCGGGCTTCATCATTAAATTTCTGCTCAACTTATGAGTCGATATCGGATGAGAAGTGGCCATAAATACTTACAGCCTTCCTCCCACCCTTCCGCTTCGGCGGATCAGCCTCACGCTGGCATAGCGGGGGAGTATCAATCGAGTACTCGGAACCAGCACTCATCGGTGGCATCTGGAATTGAGACATGTTTTCCCACCAAGTTTGTATTTTCGGATGAACAAAATAAGATAAATCCTAAGACATAGGAGAGTTGATGTGTTGAGGAAGAGAAAAGAAAGTTCGAATGATTGCTGGCCGTGGCCCCGCCCGGGCGAGAGTTCGGGGAGATAAGGATTTCTTATTAATTGGAGTTACGTTAAATCTTAGTCTTGGAGAGACACAACAGGGTGGAAATGGGGAGCGATTGGAGGGGCAGAAATCGTCCAAGCCAGGTCAGGTGATGTGGATTGGCATTCTCGAAGTCCATCTCCTTCTCGGATTTTGGTAGCGAAAACCTAGTAGCTAACACCATGTCGCAGATGAGTAGCATACCGACATTTAACTAAGGCAGAAAGAGACGAAGGCGATGAGATTCGTGTTGTACTGTACAAGTACGTGTATGAGACATTAGCAAGATGTACATTTGTTGTCCTGTGAGCCAATTCATAGATGATGATAAATCATCTCAATCCACGACATTCGGCCAGCAGACAAACCCTCAACCTCATAATGCTAACCTCTTACCACGACTAGACCAGTTAGCGCCCTTATCCACAAAACAAAATGACACTAGGATTGAAAAAGCCAGAGAAGAACCCATCAAATGCTGCCCAGCATTCAATTCACAGTTGAAAATGATAATTTACACAATGACTCGCCAGCTGTCTATTTCCTCTTGCTAGTTAGTAAAGGTGGTTTCGAGAAAGTGTTTGAACTTGTCCTAAGGGAAAGGATTCTCGTCAACCTCTTTGCCCCTCCTAGCCTCCTCCATGTTCTCCGCCTTTTTTCGCTCTCCTCCTTCTGTTGATACTTGGCGTAATCAAGAACATCTGCCTTATCCAGTCTCCTCTTGGGCACAGCCAAGCGACTTCCATGTGTGGTAAGATCAACGAGGAAACCTTGTAAGATATGCTCCTGTCCTAGGCAAGCTCGCATCAAGGAATACTCATATCCTTTCTCTGGATCAGGACCAGTGCAAATGAAGACCAACTTAGTAACATCCAACTCAATCATGGGGTTTTCGAATGGAGTGAGCTACGAGCCTGTCCCGGAACCACTGTCGCAGTTGAGGAGTAGCCATCGTGGAGGAGAAACATTTCCATTAGCTCAATGTCAAGGTATGGAGGAATCTTCAAGCCAAGGTTATTCATGACTGCAAAGGAGACACCAAGACGACTGCGGAGGTTGTGCACGTTGATTATGACGAGGTTGAAGTTGTGGAGGTCATCGCTGAAATCACCACGGTTTTTTGGTTCGGCTTGGTCGAGGAAGAAATACAGAGCAGCAATGAGGCCGAGAAGGTAGAAATAGCTTCGTATATTGACCGTTCTTGCGGTATTAACAGGACATGAAACAGGAGAAAACAATTGCGGGTGGCTTTTTTCCCTTTTGTTTCATCATGCTGATATAGCCTAGCACTAGTTAGTTACAGCCAATGATTCTGATGTCTTGATAAATTTGCAAGGCGTCATTCTTTTCAAATTGGTTCAGAAGGATATTGTTGAGCCTCACCGTTACTTGACGGTCGAGACCGCCACCAATATGTGATGGACAAAGGAGAGCACCGCATTAACAGTATGATCCAGCCAATAGAAGACAAGCCTTAATAGTAAGTAAACCGCCTGAACATATTGGGTGCTCAGAGCCAGGGATCAACGTCTCACCTCAGGCACCATTTCTGTAACAGTGGAGATGGTTGGAGTGACGAGAAGAGAGAGACTGAAGAGGACATACTGTCACAAACTATGGCGATGCGTTGATATTCAAAGAGTAGCACTTGATACTGCGTACAACACAATCGAAAAGGGTGCCGTCAACTTGTACAGAATAAGAATATTTTGCCCTGGAGCGCTGTGCTTAAAAGGCGGGGTGGTAGAACAAAGAGATATTTTCAAACTCTCAAATGTAGCAGCTGATGGATGCCAGCACCCCCGATCAGAATCCCAATTGTCAGTCACCACTTTGCGCCTAAGATTAGCACCTGGTGCTCGCAAAAGACGGGGCCACATCGCTTTGAGCTTAAGCTAAAAATCAGCAACCCACTGGGGCTAAAAAAATTGACTAAACAGAATTTCTATCGATTCAAGAGAAGGTGATTTCAAACCGCAATTTCTTAGTTAAAGGTCAAAGTAGAATACCTCCGTGAGGAGACAAAATGTCAAAATGCACAGCACAGAAACGAAACAGCACAGATTCGAACGGTATTAACGCTTGCCTAGCCGTTTACAAACAAAATCCGGTTAAAATGATAAGACGAGACCGTTATACATATTTCATGACGTTGGAAAGAAAATTGAAGTCGTGGAAGATGTGTATGCAAATAGGCTGCTAGAGCTAGCGCCGCGCCCTACTAGAGGAGTTTCTGATGCCTCAGGTTGCTACCCCGCCATTAGGCTACAATTTTCTTATCGGGATCAGTACCTAGAAATGGGCATGAGATACTTTCGTTAACGGCCGAGCAAAGTGTAGCAAATATGGCATAAATACACCCTGCTCCCCAAA
Organism: Bryoglossum gracile; assembly: GCA_037952635.1. Lineage (NCBI taxonomy): Eukaryota > Fungi > Ascomycota > Leotiomycetes > Helotiales > Bryoglossaceae > Bryoglossum > Bryoglossum gracile. The sequence continues at coordinate 5,441 of JAPZPB010000665.1, read as the reverse complement.
ATTGGGAGCCCAGAACAACAACAGAAATCTGCAGGTCAAAATGGGAGACCAAACAGCATTCTTCTATGGTTGGTCCCTCCCCCCCTTCCTCGAATTTGGCTAACTCTCCCAGGCACTTTGGTATGCTTCTCCAACATCCGCCCAAGCCCAACTAACCGTCGCAGATGGCCAGAGAAGTTCTCTACCGTGTCATCTACGGCCCCGGCAAGAAACTCTCCCCCGCCCACGCCCTCCTCGCCTCCCAACTCACCATTCAGCCCGCCGTCCTCCGCAACTACTGCCGTCACCGTGTCCAAGCCTGCGACTACCCCGGCATCATTCCTGAAGAAGGACATACTGTGAAAGGGACATACGTAACAGGTCTCACTGATGGCGATTTGTACCGTCTTGACCGCTTCGAAGGCGAACAATACAAGAAGTTCCCTGTCCAGATTACAATTTCACAAGGGGATGGCGAGAAAGCGATGGTAAAGCATGTTGCAACGCAGACTTATGTTTGGATTGCCGGGGAGAATGAGTTGGAGAAGAAAGAGTGGGATTTTGAGGAGTTTAGAAAGCAGAGGATGTGGAGATGGACGGGGGATAGTGAGGAGTTTGATGGTGAGTAAATATGGGACTGGTTTTGGGAATGGTTTTGGGAGATGCTGACGGTTCGCAGAGGTTGATGAGGTAGCTGGAGTTGATCCTACTGGTGGAAGGGGGGTGAAGTGTAAAGATTCCAACACTGAGGAGGTAACTGGACCAGAGTATGAGAATGTAGAGGAGGTTCTTAAGAGTACTGTCTAGAGATATGGGACTTGCAGGCTGTGTGCATACGCGCCGAAGAGTATGGTCGGAAACATGCGCTAGAGAATGATAGAATTTTGGGCATGAATAGACTGGAAACTCAATAGAAATAAATGCATGCATTGCCATCTCCTCAAAGGTACTCGTGAATGAATCTGTCTCCAGGGCAGCACTTCTGTGGAAAGCAAGGATTTCAACAATTGACAGCTTGTCAGCAGGTGATGTTATGCAGCAGACAGAGTCATCGCGATTCACTTTTCTGCGCCACCGACAAACGTTTGGCCCTGGGGTCACGTCAACGCGACCACACGAGGGTCTTTTGTTTCGCTTGAATTCTTCAAGGCCGCCTCGGCCCATGGGATCCACTGAGAAATAATGAAGATGATTCATCTTCTCCCTCCCAGCGTAGACGAGGCTTTGTGCCCACTCCACCATTCGATGCCGCAGTGCAACGTAAGTGATTGTTCAGCCTGGACATAATTCATTGACTGTGAAAGAAAAGAAAGGAAACACCTCGGCTTTGATGTCTCGTTAATGCAGTCGCCCAAAATATTCTTCTTTGTGGAGCCGCTTAACTCAAATCTCAAGTTTAGGGCTGATGTTCCAAGGCGACGGATCTCGAGCTGAGCAAGAGGCGAGAATGCTTCCGGGAAATGCCACGCAAACGTAGCATAAGTCCAGCTCGACAGGTACCGATACTTGTCCAAAAAGCCTGACTGAACGAAGAAAGCCAACTCGCCACAAGTCAAGGAGCAGAAGGTTAAAAGCCTCAAATTCATGCAAAACCCCACAACTCGGAGATGAAGAGTTGATGCTGTGGCTGAGATCACGGCACTTGGGCAGATCTCAGCTAATAGCACGTGCAGACGAAAGTTTCAAGATCTGCAAGTGGCGGTGGAGGATTTTCTCTGATGTTGGGTCTGTTTAACGAGAGGGGAGGTTCAGCTTTAGCCGCTGCGGCTTGAACGAGTGAGAGGATCCAGATCATGAGAAGCTTGGTTTCTCACTGACCTTTTCACCTTCTCTTGCCGATTCAATCGCATTGAGACGACAGCAGTTTCAAACACCAGCTCGCTCCGTGGGGACCATACCGTTCAGGGGCAAGGATGAATGAAGATTGGCCGTCCAGGGCATCGGATGGAAGCCAGAGAAACAAAGTACCGGGACACACCCTCGAATAGTAAAGTAAAGTACCAGGAAAACAGCTCACAAAAGAGCAAAGGGGAAACCTTGGTTGGCTATGGTTATGCGCCGGCTGCGTGTATCCTGTTGGGGCTCTCGGTACTGCGTCCCCTGCTAAGATGAGCTGCCACGACTTTTCTTCTCTCAGCCGTCGGTTGACCCCTATCGTAAGCGAGACCTCGGTCTGAAGAAACGATTGGCCAAGACACCTCACCTCACGTACTGTAGCACCCCCCAGTACTTCGGATGTGAAAAGAACTGTTCTCCAACATCTCCTGAATCCTCCTCTGGTGCTATAAGCTGTATGGGGTCTTGGACGTCGGTTCAGGAACTAGTCTAACCACGTTGACGATGAGGGGCTTCTGGCGAGAGAACGCGATCTGATTCATCCGCCTGATGTTTCGTCCTCCCTTGAAACAAACGTTCGCAAGCCTATCACCGCCCCCTGAGACTCCCCGTCAATGCACTCCCAGTCTCTTCCTCAACACGATGCTTCCCTGTAACCCAATCGATCATCCAAGCTTGACGTACAGTAAACCTCGGGCTTTCAGGACGTTCCAGTACTCCACTGAATATGTCTGTGGCTGAAGCTTGTGGACACGACTTCGCGGCAGGCTGCAGCTGAATTTGGGGAGGCGTTGTGGAGCATGTGAGTGCGCGTTTGACAAGAGGGATCTGACTTGGCTTTGTGCTTCTCCTATCCAATTATCAACAGGTCTACTAACTCCCCTGCAGCACATCTTCGAATCGCTGGATCTCCTGCAAGAGCCAGATAAGGGGAGAGGAGAGGGGAGAGGGGCGAGGGGTCCATGATGGTGGCTGACCAACGGCTCTCCCAAAGCCTAAGGGGGAAATAGCAAGAATCCGCCAGGTATAGTTCGAGTACACAGACCTACCGAAGAATATAAGATGGTTTCCCCTCCATCGTTTCCATTTTTTGGATCATCGATCTTCTTGGCATCTTTTCTATATCTTCATTGTCAAGGCTAGACCTTTTCAAATCTTTGTCTACGTTTTTTTTGGCCCGACGCCACATTTACTGATCACCTTCGATCTCAATCACACTCCCTCAACTGTTTTGCCGTTGGAATAACAAGGTATGTACAGGAGTTTTATTTCCATAGAAGTGACGCGAAGGGGTATTGTGATCAGACAATGGATTTTGTTGCGACAGACAATCGGTTATGTCAGAAAGCGGTAACCATTCACCACCTTGGAGCGTCACTTTGTCAAGTGACAATAACAAGTACAATGGACTCTGATCCTACCAATAGCCTTTTGAATTAGAGCACTCCCTAGAACAGTCGTTTCTTTGTTATTGTCAACACGAACACAATGGAAACAGTTAGCAGAACAGCAACTTCCATTCCAAAACCCAACTATATATTCCAATCTATTCGTCTAACTTTGCATTATCTAGGAGCATCCGCGACTATCTACACACATCCCCAAAAGCAACCTTCATTACAAGAGACTACCTCGTCTGGCACGATAAATCTCCAAATACACACCGCATCCTTTCAAACAATCAACATGCAATTCACATCATCCACCTTCGCAGTCTTCGGACTAGCCACCCTCGCTCGATCCCACATGATAATGAACACTCCGGTTCCTTATGGCAAATCGACGCTCAACAACTCCCCGCTGGCCGCAGATGGGTCCGACTTCCCATGCAAGCAACGAGCTGGAGTTTATGCCGCAGAGGGCGCCAATAACAACATGGCCATCGGTTCCTCTCAGCCTCTCCTTTTCACTGGTGGCGCAACTCACGGCGGCGGATCCTGCCAAATCTCAGTCACCTACGATCAGGCTCCCACCAAGAGCAGTGTTTTCAAAGTCATCCACTCGATCGAGGGTGGATGCCCAGTCCGGAACAACAATGGCAACATCGGGAGTGATGCTGCAGCGCCTGACCCTGACACGTACTCTTTCACAATCCCCTCATCTTTGCCTACTGGAGCTGCTACTCTTGCTTGGACCTGGTTCAACACGGTCGGTAACCGTGAGATGTACATGAATTGCGCTCCTATCACCATTACCGGCTCCACCAAGCGTGATGAGATTGCCCAGAGAGATACCTCAGCATATAGCGCTCTTCCAGACATGTTCGTTGCTAATCTCAAAGGCATCAACACCTGCGGCACCACTGAATCCACAGACCTCCTCTTCCCAAACCCAGGAGATTCTGTTGAGCAACCTAAAGGAGTAGCAAGTGGCAAGCTCCCTGTTATTGTCGCCGGTGCCGGGGGTTCAGCGTGTCCTACAGCAGCTGTCAACGCCGTTGCAGCATCAGGTGTCACTTCAGCAGCATCCCCACCTACCTCTGTCGCTACATCCGCCCCAGCACTGTCAGGAGGAGTCTTCGCGACAAGCGCAGTTGCAGGATCATCTCAAGCAACCTCAGCTACCAGCCAAGTTACATCAGCACCCGTCGCATCTGTAGCCACCAGCGCCCCCGCAGCCAGTGTCACTTCTGCAGCTCCAGTCGCCTCGTCTGCAGCACCAGCAAGCACGGGAACTCCGTCAGGCGGATCTGCGTTTGCGGCTGGCACTGCCTGTACCCAGGATGGAGAATGGAACTGCATTGGAGGGACTTCCTTCCAGCGGTGTGCGAGCGGAGCTTGGTCAGCTGCCCAGTCAGTTGCCAGTGGCACCAAGTGTACCCCAGGACAGTCTTCTACTCTGAATATCGCTGCAGGAAAGAAGCGTTCCGTCCGTTTCTCCAGAGAGCACATCCGTCGTCACCTTCAGGCTGCCTTGTAGATCTATGCTCGATCGCGGGTCGGCGAGCATAGTCATTCTTTCTTTGGTCTCTTGATTTGATTTTGGTACCGGGTAGTAGCATTGGATGGCGTCTGGGCGGGATATTCATGTACATACCCTACAGCTCTTTGGTAATCCCAAGAGCTTGACTAAAGGCGCTACACTCAAGGACATAGCATGGAACGTTGGAGGAGCAGTAGCTAGATTGATCAATTTACTCGTTGAATCAAAATTCAATTCACCATGCAAACGTGAACGTGACATCATGTAGTCGTAGCTTAATTTTATGATAAATAATCGCGTCTTATTCTCGTTCATGAATTATGGAAGCCCTGTCTTTCAAATCCAGGACTTCAGAGCGGACCCGTCCTTCCCTCCAAGCTGCAAACCCTAGCTCCGCTTGCTCAGTTCTGGATGGATTTCTGCTCTTCAACACGGCCTCTCAACACCAACACGAGTCAACCCATCCACCCCAACGAATCGGCCATATCCATATTTATGCCCCTCCTGGTACCCAGACTGACCAGAGGGCTCCTTTTATCGGCTTGGATGTTGCTTCGGCGTGTGAGTGGTAGATTAAGTGGTAGATCTTCTGGGACAAGGTGACTGACTCCAAGTGCTCTGCTACTAAGCTCCCCGTCGAGTTGTCCCGGAAGAATATCCTCATTGCGCTCAATCGCCATGCTATCGCCACGAGCATACGAGCT
>JAPZPB010000664.1:0-18113 GCA_037952635.1 Bryoglossum gracile | reverse complement strand
ACTTGATTTTATCGTTCTTAACTATAAAGAATACTCCTTTTCCCTTAATCTTAACCTTTGCATAGTAGAACTAATCTTTATAGTTATTGCAAGTTAAAGTTAAAAGATATTTACTATCCTTCCTTATCTTATCTATTAATATCTAGTATTCTAGTTAGCAGATTTATATTAAGTAAAGATAAGTTATTTATTAATCTATAAAGATATTCCCTTGCTATTAGAACTCTCCCTAGCTTATATATATTATCTATAAGGGCACTTTTAGCTTCTTCTATTATTATATTCGTTTGCGAGGGCTCTTTATAGCACCTCTCTACTATAGTATCTATAAGGGTACTCTATAGCTCCTTAAATTCTAGGTGCACTCTATAGCTATCTATCTTAAACTAAAGACTTTATGCTTTGTTAGTATATTTATAAGGGCTCTCTATAGCTCCTCCTTAGTATTTTGGCTTTAATTGCCTCTTAATCGAAGGCTTTATGCTTTAGTCGGTCCCTTAGACTTCTTATTAAAGAGATGCTATAAGTTATAGATTTCCGTTCTTATACTATGCTAGGCTTATAACCTATTAAAAATAGTAGCTTAGTAAAGGGTATAATCCTCTAGACTATATACTTATAGTTATAATATAGCTATAGGATAGAATATATTAATATTAAATCGATTAACTAGACTAAGAAGAAGGTACGAAGTTAAGCCTCTTTTATATACGTGAAAGTAGCCTCGCTTACCAAGTGGTCTACTTTCACTAGCCTTACTATACCTTAGCCAATCAGGTTACGTCCCTGAACTCTTTTACCTCTCCTTTCCTAATAATATTTAAGTTATTAAGATAAGTAAAGAGAAGATTATATATATTAAAAGTATAGTTAATTGCGATATTAGTTATAGAACTAAGTAAGGTTATGCATTCTGCAAATAGCTTTAAAAGAGCAATAAGATAACTTAGTATTTTCTAATTAGTTGGATTTATATTAAACCTTTTAAATATCGTATCCCTTTGCATTTGCTCCTCTATATATGCTTTAAGCGATACCCTTAGTCGCATTGCGCGCAAAATTATATTATATATAGAATTCTATTATATATTAATATCTTTCTTTATTAGTAAAAGGCGGCTATGCTTAACCTTAGACTATTTTAGCAAAAGTAGCTTTATATATTTACTTAATCGACTAATATATATGCTTAAACTTCGAATCTATTAATTCTAAGTATATTAGCGTTACTATTAACCGTTATTATAAATAAATATACTTTGCAAATCGCAGCGCCTACTAACTTATCTAAGAATAGGTTATAGTTATTACTATTAGCATTTTCTTCTCTATTATTAGTAGGCTTAAGCCTAAGGCTCTTAAGCATAGCTTTAATAACTAGCTAAATAATATATGCTATGCAAGGAATACTTATTAATTCGTAATCCTACTTTATTCCGCTAGTATCTATTAGCTAGCTAAGTAAATTACTAAGTTTAACTTGCAATATACTATTAAGAGCTGCATTATCCGTTGTAATATAATAAAGCTACTTTGCTTTCTTAAATTAGTTAAGAATATTCAAAATAGTCTTAGCCATTACTATACTAGTATATAATGCTAATATATGATTAAATCTAATTGATTGCTTTCTTTACTTCTAGTTATTAGTAATATAATATGCTATAATAGCAATATAAGACTTACTAAAAGGGCTTTGCTAACTATTTAGTGCAAGAAATATTGCTTAACTAAGTGCTAAGTTAATAAATATATTAGTAATGCATTTAATAAAGAGGAAATTAAGGTCTAATCAAAGAGTAATATACCTAGGTATTTTTATATCGCGGCATAGTATTAAAAATTCTATTTATATTTCCTTATAGTAAATAATACGAAATAATAATAAGGCAGCGAGAATAGCAATAAGGAGTTGCTAGCGAAAAGCTTTATTTATATATAAAAGAGGCAATGTGAAATTAGATTAGATTAGATTAAAGTATTAATACTTACTCTAAATCTAATTAGATTAGAGTATAGTCTACTTTAACTCTAATCTAATCTAATTCTACTCAAGTAAGATCAAGTGGTATTCTAAGTACTCGCTTAAAAAGGGGTTTCTCGCTTATAGCAGCTAGCTTATATTAGCGCCTTTAGCTAGCTAATCGATAAGCTTAGCTTTGTCGAAGGTTTTTATAACCTTAAGAAATATCAATTAGTAATTATAATCTAATTATTAATATTGCTACAATTAAGGCTTACTAGAATATTCTAATAATTATAAAGAGTATTGTTAATATAAGTATATTTCTAATATACTTAGAAATAACGAAGCCTTTAAAATCCCTTAAAATATTAGAACTATATATATATATATCAACTTTTCCTCGAATTAATCTTTTCTTTTATTATATTATACTATATCTTTATATACTATACTATACTATACAACTTTATACTATTATATTATATTATATCACTATTATATAATACTAGTTTAAAATATTTTATACTACTAATATACGCAAAAATCTAGCTTAAAACCAGCTAAATTTTCAATTACCTTCTATTAAACAAAAACCTATTATCTTTAAAAGAGGCTACTTTATTAAAGAATTAGACCCTATTCAAGAAGACCCTAATAAACCAAGAACTATTATAGTTAAATGCACTTATAAGAATTGCAAGTAGACTAACCGTTTTTCTAGACTAAACCGAAAATTCTAGACTATTATCTATGCATTCACTATGCACTAGTACATAGAACTTAATATAATTTTCTAAATTTTGAAAAATCCTATTACTCTACTTCAAAGGATTCTAATTTTTAAAAATTTAAAAATTTATATTAAGTTCTAAGTAGTAGTGTACAATAAACGCATAATCGTGGCATCCCTCGCACGCTTGGGCCAGCAAGCCACCCACTTTAGTGGGTAGTGGCCACCAATACGTAATAATCACCAATACGTAAAAAATTCAATATTATAATACTAAATTAATTATATTAAACTAACGAATTATTAGAAATAGTTGCTAATACCCTCTATGCAATCTCCGTTACTTGCTTATTCTTTTAGCGTTTCGCAGCCCTTTTTGCGTCTCTTTTAGCTTGCTTAATTGCCTTTTCTATAGCAATTGCTTTAACCCTCTCTTTATGCATTATATCTATTAACTACTTATTTCCTTCCTATATCTCTTAATCTATTGCATCTATAGCCGCTCGATATCTCTTTCGTATAATATAATCCTTCTCTTGCTATTGCTTATCAAGTATAGCTTAATCCGCCTTAATTTGCTTATTTAAAGCTCGCTTAGTTACTTGTCTCGATTTTGCTAGATTTGCTTAATGCCGCCCTTCACGTTGCTTATCCGCTTGCTTTATTATAATTATTCTAATAAATCGTATTTGCTTATAATTCTTCTTGCCCGCGGCCTTGCTAGCTACTTCCTTAAGTATACTAGCTAGCTATATCTTGTTAAGCGCCTTTTCGTATATAATTGCCTAGGTCCCTTTTATATATATCTTCTAAACGTGCTTGACTAATAGCGAGAGCTTATTACCTTCGATAAAGTAATTCGATATTTATAAATCAAGGTACTTCTACTAGTATACAACTTAGTAAAGATTAGAAGAAGTTTTGAATAGAGAAAGTAGTATAAGCGTAAGAGATATATAAATTAAAAGTATAGTAAGGGCGCATTATAGGGTAATTAGATATATTTTTCCTATTATAACCTTACTTCGTTAGCGCCTTTCTTCTATATGCTATAACTCGGCGCGTATCTCTTTGCAGCGCCCTTTACATTTATTAAATGCAATATCTAAATCGATTTCCTTTTATATTTTGCATAGAACGGGTATGCTCTTAATTATAGTTATATTATTGTATAAGTTAATCGGAATAAAGTTAACTTGCTAGCAGCATACCTCTTGCTTTAGCGTAAGGTTCTTTTTCTCTTGCTAAACGCTAAGAGTCTCTAGTATATAATTCGGGTTAAATAGATAGATTCTTATCTCTTAAAAGCTTGCCTTAATTATCCCTTCTTTAAATCTAAGCTTCTTAATCTTTAGTTAATACGCGAGGAAGTCGTTGCGGTTAAAATCGAAGTTGCTTTATATAAGCTTTTGTCCTATTACTACTTAGTGCTAATGCTTATATAAACTAAATATATAAACGTTAAAAAGTTAAAGAATATAAGTAGCATATAGCGGTAAACAGAAAAGGATAATGCTATGCTCTTAGCATATTGCAATAAAGTTATATTAAAGATATAAGATATAGCTATCTAAGAGCAAGAGATACTTTTGCTTATGCGGGCGTAAGCGGATAAGAATATTGCTAGTTGCAAGGAAGTAATCTAGCTAAAGTAAAGCCTTTTCTTTATTTATAAACTTAGAATCTATCGCGGTCTAATAAGATTTATAATAATAGCCTTTCTTTTCCTAGTCTTAAATCTATTTATCTATAACCTTCTTGCTTTTAACGATAAAGAAGGTTAGAAGAGCCTTGCCCTTAGTAAGGATATATTTAATATAAGTAATAAGCTTATAATCGTGGGAATTCTATATATAGATTTGCTTAATTTCTCGTAGAACTAGTACTTTTATAAACTTTAAGTTGCTAACTTAAAAGCTTATCTTGTCTATATTCTAGATATCTCCCTTATTTAACCTATACTTCTTAAGGCACTCTTTTAGTAGCTAGAACTACTCCTTAATATTAAACGCATTAAGAGCTTCTTTTCGGTTATTAGCAATAAGTTTCGTATATAACTCTACTATCTCGGGGTATCGTTTTACTTATTATGCATGCTAATGCTAGCCGAGGGGTTAAAGCTTTGCATTTAGCTTACTAGCTACTCGCAATATCCACTCCGCGCAAGACTTTATAGCCTTTGGGTTTATTAGAAATCCAAGGCGTATTTATATATATATCTAACGATATAATGCAAGGTTTTATACACTATTTAACCGCTTATTATTGCCTCCTTTCTCTGTTAGCGGTAGTATACTATAAAAACGTCTCTAAAGTTAAGTATATTTAACCTTGCCTTGCTAGGCCGCCTTTACTAAATTATATATACTATTTTGTTTAAAGGTAGATAAGATATTACTAATCCAATCCTCGTAATCCTTATTGAATTTTATTATATAGTTAAAAAGATATATAAATTTGAATAAAAATTAGGAAGAGTTTTTACGTATCGGTGATTATTACGTATTAGTAGCCACTACCCACTAAAGTGGGTGGCTTGCTGGCCCGAGCGTGCGAGGGATGCCACGATTAGAGAATAGTCTAGAATTTTCGGTCTAGTCTAGAAAAACGGTTAGTCTAATTGCAAGTATATATTTATTTATTTAATTTCTATTAACTTATTTATAGTAAAAAGTTTTATAAACAACGAGTATTTTATAGTACTAGTAATTATATAGCTTACTATAAGACAAACCATAAGCTAGTACCTTTAAGTCTTTTAAAAAACGATTTAAATAGTAAGTTAATTAATAAAGTTATTAATTATATAAATAATTAACTAATTGATTAATAGTCAATTCTTTTTCTAATATCGATTTATAAGAAACATAAGAATCTTAAAGAAATATAGTCGACTTATTTAGTAGCGCTAAAGCTAAGAAAAGAGAGCTTAGAGAGTTTAATATTAAAGATTTTAAGATTAAAGTCTTAAACTTTATATTAAAGAATAATCTCTCTTTTCAATTAGTTAATAGTAATTTTTTTAAAGAATTATAATCTTATTTAAAATAGGAAGTTATTAGCTTATTAAATCTTTAAATATATATTAATTTATTTTAATAGAGATATACCGACTTTTAACTAGAAAATGCTACGAGACGAATTAAATTCTATATATTTAAATTCTTTTAATAGCTTTAAAACTAAGCTAGAAAAATATATAAAGGAACAAAGCACTCTTAGTCTTCCTTTAAGCGCTTAGACCGCTTATAATTAAGATGCCTATTCAGGTATTACTATATAAGTTATTATTTATTAATTATTATAATTATTTTAAACTAATTTATTAATAGATACTTTATAAATAAAAGCTTTAAATTAAAGACTTATTTATCAAAGATAGCTAAATTAGACAATAAACACTCGAGAGCTTATATATCTAAAGTATTATTATATACTTTAGAAGAGTTTAATATTAAATTTAATATTAAAAGGTATTTATAAAAAAGTTTATTAATTCTATAAATATTATATTAACTTATTTATTAGTATTACCCGAGATAATGCTTCTTCCAATAATACTTTAATATCTAGCTTTATTAAAGCTTATAGCATAGAAGCTATTAAATTCGAAGGCAATATAGCGTGTTATGCTTATATATTAAATATCGCTATGCAAGATATTATTAAAGCTATTATTAAAGTCAATTCTAATTCTATCGAAGATTCTAATGCTATTAAAATAGTGAAAGAAGAAGATACTAATTTAGAAGCTTCTTTTACTTTTAGTAAGTACTTTAATATTTATAAAATAAAATAATACTAATAATTTATAGATATTAATATTTTTACTTCGATTTAGACTAAAATTCGTCTTATTATTATAGCCTTTAAATATAGTCAAAGTAATAAAAGAGAATCATTAGCTTAAATAAAAGCTCTTAATATTAAATAATATAATATATTATAACTTAATAAGTAATTAAAAGTATTTCAATAGGTTTATTTACTAATTTTTTAATAGATAAAAAAACTAAGTAGTCTTTTACTTATAATATGCTTAATAACTTTTTAAGGCTTTTTAAGCCTATTAATATAGTAATATAAAACTCTAATAATAAGGCTTTTAAAGATAAAAAGCTATTAATTTCTAACGAAGAATTAATATATATAAAGAATACTTTATTAATTCTTAAAATCTTTATTAGAGCAACAAGGAAATTATAAGCTAATAAATATCCGACTATATACTATACGCTACCGCTATTATATAGTATATATTTATAATTAGATAAAGTTATAAACGAGTTATAAGTAAATTTTTCTATAATTCTTTAATTAAATACTTGATTTTATTATTATATACTAATAATTTATAGGACTATCCGGTTTTTATAAATGCTATTAATTTAGGTATTTCTAAATTATATAAATATTATCCTAAAAACCAATGGATTAGCTTAAATAATTGAAATAAAGCTTTATATATAAGCTTAATTTTAGATCCTCGAGTTAAATTAAAAGGTCTTTTTAACTTAAGCCTTAATATAAGTTAAATCGGCAATATAGAATATCTTATTAAAGAAGAATATAATATATAAGTTGTAATCTATTATATATAAAATAAATAACCAATAATTTAAAGGAATAACAAGATTATTATATTAGATTTCTATTTAATATAAGAGAGAAAAGCCTTAATATATATATTAATAAAAACAACGATTTAGACAATATATATTTTGGCTTTAACGAAGACGAAGATTTAGACGAATTAGACTTATATATTAAAGAAAAACGATAAAGTGAACAAGTAAGTAATTTATTTATTATTTATTTATTAATAAATATTATACTAATATGATAATATACCTTACCTTTAGCTTATTAGGATTTAAATAGCTCTAATTATCCTATCTTAGCTATATTAGCTAGAAGATATTTAGCTATTCCGGCTACTTCGGCGTCTAGCGAAAGATACTTTTCCTAAGGAGCTTTAAATATTAATAAGCTTAGAAATAGGCTTAATAAGGATATATTTAATATAATAATATGTTTAAAGAGTTGGGGTCTTATTATATAAGAAGAAAAGGAAGCTAAAGTCAAAGAATTAGAGGAAAATATAAAAGAAGAAGCAAGGTTTATTTATTAGAATTATAAATAATTATATATATTATTCTACTCTAACTAATCTAATATTTATTAGATTAGAATATACTCTAATCTAAATCTAATCTAATGATATAGCTACTCCAATTCTAATCTAATCTAATCTAATTCTAATCTAATTACTTAAGTAGCTTGATTTTTTCTCCCCACACTGGGCATGGCAATCGACATCCCCATATAGTATTACTGGGTATCTTGGGGCTTATCGCACCTGCACACGGCATGCATTCCAATGCCAGTTCTGAGCTTCTAGAAGAATGCGAGCGACCGACATAGCGCAAAACCCAAACATTTAAACGTCCTTATTCGATGTCTCTGCACGTCCTCTATAATCCTCTCTAGTCACCAATCCGAGACATTCAGAAGAAGGGACTAAAGAAATCCAGACTCGAATACGGAAGATTCATTGATATGGAGGCTCGATCTGAATACGGCCTCTTTTGGTATCGGTGGTGCTTAGCAGGTTAACTCCACGGGACTGCTGCAGACACAAGCGTCTCGGGAGGTGCAAGACGAAGTCCTTTGTTTTTCGTTGTTAAGAAGAGTGGGCAATAGACATTTTCAAGAGAAATGAGACTTAGCATTGCTCAATAGATGAAGTTAGTGGGACATGAATTGGAAGGAATGAGATCATTCTGGCCTGGTGGAGAATGACTTGGCTCATTTGAAGCCAGCTATCTCTGGTAGAGTTTGGTCTTCGAGAATATGATTCGCTGTCGGGACTTTAGCATGCCAATCTATTGGAAAGTCTTTGAGTGCAATTTTGTAGAATGGGAATATGATGCCAAGTAAATACGTGTTCGACGCAGCGGAGTGTTAGACTCCACTTCGTCAAACTTAAAGCTCCTTAATTTACTCACTTGGTTTAGAGGAACTGTGAATCCTAACAGTGGCTGTAAGAATATCTAAGGCCAAGATTCATTAGACCCAGCTGGAGCTGTTCAAGTTGCAGCTGAATGTCGAAGCGTCGTTCTTGAATTGGAACAGCCTCGATGCCTTTGGAGTCGAGATCATATAACGACCACAAATTTCCGAGCATGCATGCCACTGCCATTTTGCTACTATTCGCTCTTGCAACCACAATGCCAGATTAGATGCTATCAGACGCCACAGGAGTTACAGTAACCCGTTGGAGGAGTGGTGACAAACAGCAGAAGTACAATCGACCCGAACCTGAGGTTTATTACAATCTCGACTTGTGTAGGGTCAAGGTGTAGAAACTACGAGAGGGCAGACGTAACAGAAGGACGACATGCTCGATTAACCTCAAGTCTGCAGAGGCAGGCCTGAAGACGTTCCCGAACTACAACTGGCTAGGGGGTTGCGGTAGTGACGGATTGTAAGAAGGGATAAGGGGCAAAACGATTAGATTACTTAGTTATGATTCAGCAGATGCGGTTTGTGGTGGGATAGAGGTTACACGGGTTAAGGGACCTACTTGCATTGGGGAGGGCAAAAACAATCTCTATTTGTGAGAACATACCTACAGACGCTACATATAAATAACATCAACAACAACTGCTCAACAGTACGCCGGCCAGCCTACAGGTACAAATGACTCATTGCTGCATCACGCGGAGGAGAATTTCGAGACTCAAGAGCCCTGCTTTTTAGCCTCTCTATAACAGCTTTCAAGTCGAAGTTAACCAAAAAGCTAACAGTAAAGGCTTTTATGACTATATTTGCAAAGAATCTTCCCGGGCAGGCATTGCGACCATACCCAAAATGCATCGCTTGCGGCGAAGTCGTGCTTATCTTCCGACTTTCCTTCTCGGGCATCAGAGAAACGGAAACCTTGGAAGTCCTCCAGTGATACATATAACTCTCCATCGAGCGAGATCATACTAGCGGGAATAATAAGGTGTGTTTCGGCGGGAATGGTAAGGCCATTCGATAATGTGAATTGCTTGCGGACAATACGACTAAATGTCACTGAGCGGTTCGAGTTATTAGCCTGAGAACTTCCTTACTTGGATTAATAGATTCAATAAGCGATAAGTTCTAAATTTCTAGGCGGAAGGATAAATACAAACTTACTAAGGTAAGCTGGATTCAAGCGACTCTTTTATATAACTATCAAGCTTGCTTGTGTGGTTTATGGAGAAATTTTGCTTTGAGAGCATCACATTATTAGACAACTCTATGTGACTGATTTCTTCTTGTAGAACGTTAAGGTCTCTCGGTCTGGCGGCCATATTAAGGAGGAGGTTCGTTAATGTTATGGCGGTTGTACTCGTGGAGCCGATATATGCTACAAGGGCTAAATCTGTCAGCTGCTCGAGTGTCTTAGGCTGAGGCAACTTGAGATTGCTATCTAGTGCTTGTATTTCTGATATCCATCCTAGAGAAGGCCCCGTAGATCATCAAAATGGGCCTGTTCGGCTCTAGCAAAGCCCTTGCCTTTCAGGTTCAAGACGGCTACTTGTAGATCGAGCGGCCGTCTTGTCACTAGCCGTACAATAAATTCGAGTCGATTGATTTTTCATAAACCCTCACCGTCACTGCCAACTTCAACCTCCACTTCAACCTCCACTTCAACTTCAACGACAACAGCAACAACAACAACAACAACAACAACAACAATAACAACAACAATAACAATAATAACAACAACAACAACAACAACAACAACAACAACAACAACAACAACAACAACAACAACTAGCCATACAATAAATTCGAGTCGATTAATCTTTCTTAAACCCTCACCGTCACCGCCAACCTCAACCTCCACTTCAACTTCAACGACAACAGCAATAACAACAACAACAACAACAACAACACACTTCTCGTCAGCACCATTACAACTTCTGCGCATCTACCTCGTTCTACTCGACGTCTGCGACCGTTCTTGCAGGCCCAGCGCACGCCAAACCCACAATGGCCTTGGCACCAGAACAATGGCCTGCCAGAAAAACTCGTGACACCTTTCTCAACTTCTTCAAGGAGAGAGGCCACACTTATGGTACCTTGTGCCCTAACGCGATCTGATCTGCTTAAACTGACAATCAACTAGTCCCCTCCTCCTCTGTTGTCCCGCTCAACGACCCTACCCTCCTCTTCACCAATGCTGGGATGAACCAATACAAAGCCATCTTCCTTGAAACCGTGGACCCCAATTCCGACTTTGCCCAATTGAAACGAGCCACCAACTCTCAAAAATGCATCCGCGCAGGCGGAAAGCACAACGATCTCGACGATGTAGGCAAGGACAGCTACCACCATACGTTTTTCGAGATGTTGGGCAACTGGTCATTCGGCGACTACTTCAAGAAGGAAGCTATCAAGTATTCGTGGGAGCTGCTTACAAAGGTGTATGGCCTCGATCCCGACAGACTGTATGTCACATACTTTGAAGGTTATGCACTGAGTGGGCTTGGCCCGGATGAAGAGGCTAGGGAGTTATGGCGGGATGTCGGTGTTCCTGATGACCATATATTGCCCGGGGATATGAAGGACAACTTCTGGGAGATGGGAGACCAAGGACCATGCGGGCCCTGCATCGAGCTTCACTACGACAGAATTGGGGGTCGAAATGCCGCTCATTTGGTCAACCAGGACGATCCTAACGTGATAGAGATCTGGAATGTTGTTTTTGTACAATTCAATCGAGAGCCAGACAAGTCTTTGAGATTACTCCCGAATAAGCACATCGATACCGGCCTAGGATTCGAGCGTTTGTTATCAGTGTTACAGAACAAGCCGTCCAACTATGATACGGATCTCTTTACTCCTCTTTTCGAGAAGATCCAGGAGGTTACAGGAGTTCGTCCTTATACAAGAAAGTTTGGCGCTGATGATGTCGATGGTATAGACACCGCTTACCGCGTTGTTGCCGACCATGTACGTACGTGCACAATTGCCATCTCGGACAGCGCCGTGCCAAATAATGTAGGGCGTGGCTACGTTATACGCAGAGTCTTGCGACGCGGCGCGCGATACGGCAGAAAGTATCTTAACGCTGAAATCGGCTCGTTCTTCTCTCAGATTGTGCCTACAGTTGTCGAGCAATTCGGGGATATCTTTCCAGAAGTTCGAAAGAAAGAGCAAGATATCAAAGAGATTCTAGATGAAGAAGAGAAGGCTTTTGCCCTCAGTCTAGATCGCGGAGAGGCCATGTTCAACAAATATGCGCAAAGCTGTCAATCCAAGGGGTCAGAGAACCTCCCTGGTGCGTACGTCTGGCGCCTATACGATACGTACGGATTCCCAGTTGATCTCACAAAGCTCATGGCAGAAGAGCAAGGCTTGATTATTAATGACAAGGAAGTATTGATTGCTCAAGACAAGGCTCGCGAAGCTAGCAGAGGCGAAAAGAAAGGTGCTTCTGATTTGGTTACTTTTGACGTTCACGACATAGCTGCTTTGGAGAAGATGGATGACATTCCTAAGACAGATGATGCTGCGAAATACCAGAGGGGCGTCATTAATGCTACAATCATGGCGCTTTTCCACGGCAAGAAGTTCCTCAAAACCACTTTCGAAATCCCGGAGGGCCAGCAATTTGGTGTTCTCCTTAACAAGACCAATTTCTACGCTGAGTCTGGTGGTCAGGAGTTCGACATTGGACGTCTAGTTATTGACGATTACGCCGAGCTAGATATACATAACGTGCACTCTTACAAGGGGTATATACTTCACACTGGCTACCTTATATACGGCTCCTTGTCGGTGGGTGATAACATCCTTGCCGAATACGACGAATTGCGACGGCAGTCAATTCGGATGAACCACACGGGAACCCATATCCTCAACTTCGCTTTGCGAGAAGTTCTCGGTAATGACGTCAACCAAAAGGGGTCTCTCGTTTCGTCAGAAAAGCTACGGTTTGATTTCTCACACAAAGCTGGTGTTACAGATAAGGAGATTGAGCAAATTGAAAGTTGCTCAAACCAGTACATCGAGGACGACAAGGAAGTGTTTGCATCAGATGTCCCTTTGTCTGTTGCACGAGAGATCGAAGGCGTACGTGCCGTGTTTGGCGAAACATATCCCGATCCTGTTAGGGTTGTGTCCATTGGCATGGCGGTTGACAACTTGATTTCCGATGTCTCTGTCAAGGATTGGTGGAAGTATAGCATTGAATTCTGTGGAGGTACACATGTTGACCGGACTGGCGAGATCAAGGAGCTTACTATACTGGAGGAGTCTGGTATTGCCAAGGGCATCCGGCGAATTGTGGCTGTCACGGGTCAAGACGCTGCAGAAGTCCGACAAATCGCCAACAACTTTGAAACAGAGCGCCTCGTCAGACTTGAGCGAATGAGTTACTCTCCCGAAAAGGAAAAGTTCATCAAAGAGACTCAGGCTGAGTTCAGCAAGCTAGCCATTTCATTGTTGACTAAGAAATCTTTCTTGAAACGACTGGAAATCGTTGCCAAAGATATCCACAAAGAGCAAAAGGAAACCCAGAAAGTTCACGTCAACACCGCTACCAACCTCGTTAACACCCACTTCGAGCAAAATACGGCTAGCACCTCCTTCGTTGCTAAGCTCCCTTCTAACTCGTCTACCAAAGCTATCTCCGAAGCCATCAAGCATATCTCACACAAGAACCAAGACAAAAGCGTGTACTTCATCGGAATCGATGGCGCAACAGGCAAGGTAGCCCACGGCTGCTTCGTAGCCTCAGTAAGTCATCTCCTCGGTGAATAGGGCTGCACTAACTTATCACACAGGACCACAAGTTGAAAGGGTTGATAGCCAGCGAATGGGCGTCGCAGGTGGCGGGGGCTGTGGGTGGTGGGGTGAGCGATAAGGGAGGGGCGACGAGCACTGGGAGTGGAACGGATGTAACTAAGGTAGATGCAGGGTTCGAGATTGCGGTCAAGTACCTGGAGAAGCTGCAAATTTGAGACAGGGAAGCTGAATTTGCTAGCTGGCTTCATTAGAGCACTTAGAGCCCATATCGCTTAGAGCCCATATCGCTTTGCCTTAGGGAAGTAATGAATGTATTGAAAATCATTGTACTAATCGCTATTGCATCCCATCCGGCAAATCCTCGAACTTCAATTTCCAACCCATATGTGCCCTATTTATCCAAAAACAAAAGGGTTAAGGCTTTTCTTGCTAGAGACATTAGATTTGGGGACTGAGCCAAGTGACTTGTACAAAACAGCGCGCCACGCCCAGTAACCTTAGTTAGTCACCTAGCCACGTAATGTCTTCCAATGCTAACACACAGCTCAAAGTCTAGGCTAGTCATGCCGAGTAGGAGAGATCCAGGGTATTTCGTAACCTAGGGGCAAGCTTTGTTGGCACGGCTTCCGGTTGCGAGCCTCCAATGTGGCGTGACACAGCATCGATCAGCCTCCCTTGCCGGGCATAGTCCTCAGGGAAGTGCTTCTGTGCAAAATCCATCGCGTAATGATGCACTTGGACGAAATTTTTGCTGGTCAGCGGAGCGGTAAACATTGAACGCAAATCCTCAAACAACATGCCGCCGTCAACCGCTTCGATGGCTAAGCGCTTAAGATGATAGAAGCCGTAATCACGGTACTGCACATCAAACTTCTGACGGATCATCTTGACGAAGCAGGTTCTCCACATGTTGTATTCGCTGCTGGCAACGAAGTTATCACCGCGCTCTAGACACTTCTTGAGCATAACTCCCAAGACGTTGAGCTCCACCAGCGTTTGGCCCACCGAGGGCTCGACGTTCTGGAGGCGTTGGATTTGGTGGTCGACCTTCACGCCATGCAAGCGATAGAGCAAAGATTCGTGTTTCTCAATGTCATTCTCTTTGTGAACCCGGCGGAAAATCTCCCGCCTATATGTCTCAGAGCCCCATGGTCTCCCCTGACAGGTAACGTAAAGGTCAAGCTGATAAATCCTTCCGCTTGCCTCCAGCAGATAGATATAACCAATACCGCCAAAGTCTTTCACTATAGCATCTACCAGTCCGTCTGCGATAGCATTGTGGTGATTCTTGATGTCGCTATCCGCTTGTTCAATAAACGAGCCGAAATCCTGGGGCGAGACCTCACAGAGAAGGTCGATGTCAGAGTAGAGGTCAGCGTCACCGCGTGCCAGCGAGCCTCGCACAAATGCCTTCTCAAATCCAGGGCACCTTTGGAATGTTGCCAGAATCTGCTCAAGAATGCGAATCTGCGGTAAGTCACTCCTCGAGGCCTGCGGCATGGCATGTAACATGATACACACGTCCGTCGTCGTTGCGTTAGGCTCCATCTTTTCCCGGCTGTATAGACGGGTAATCTGTTCCTGGATCCAGTATTTCTCGCGGGCTGTAAATCCCATATCACCGTAAAAGTTGATGAGAAGATCGTAAGTCGTTTCGTGGCAAAGATCAAATCGGTGAAAAACCTTGAGCAAATGCTGCTCGGCTTTATCGCTGCCTTCTTGTCTAAAGATACCGTCTGCCTGCTCGAGAATCTCTTGGCGTTCTTCCTTCCCAAGTTTGGGCTGCTGCTGCAAATATTGGATACCAAGCTTTTCATGGGCGAGCATCTCCCGTAGAGTTTTGTTTATATAGCAATCGAGAAGTAGGTGTATGCGTGGATCAGCGCCCGGGTTAGATGCAGCATGACTGACAGTTGGATCAAGTTTCCAAATCCATCCGGATGTCATATGCATATTCCAGCCAGGAAAGTGCATAGCGGCTCCAGGATTTGTGATGAGCGGCACATGCAGGCGCAATCTTTCCTTGTCCCCGTCCAGTTCGATATAATCACGGTGTTCCCATAGGCAAGAATCGGCCTCCATACGCGCGATCCGCACTATGAAAAATTCTAGGCCCAGCTCTTCAAGAAACCGCTGGGTAATAGGCAGGCGACTAGCTAGTTGAGTCGGCTTTGATATGCCATCACGAACTTGGCCATGGTTATCGCTTTCGCTTGGCGTATAGAGTGTAGCGGTATACCAGCCACCAGAGTGATATTTGTTGTACAGCCTTTTGTAGGGGATGTCGGCACTCTGGATTTCTTCGGCCATGGCATGGCAGATATCAGACGGGACTTCAAACACCTGCGAGGCGCTATCCATCAACTTCGTAGCTTCAAGGGACGGCATGATAGAACTGTTTAATGTCGCAAATGATCTTGGTCTAGAAGCTTGCAAAAGGATGTGCCTTTTAGAAGAAACCTGTGCAGCCTTGTCTACTTAAAGGCGCTGAAAGATCATGTGTAAAGCCTTCCAATTCAGGCTGATTGCATACTGTATGGCTTTTGACTTACTTGCATTGGCCAGAACTTTTGTTTGTGGTGGGCCAGGCTTGCGTGCTATGCGTGTGATTAGCGGGACAAAGCCAGCTGCCTAGGTTGCGTTTTCTCTGTTAGCTTTTGTCAGCAGGGCTGTATCAGAGCAGAGATTTAGCAAATATATATTTCATCTTACTCGTCCAGCTGCTCTTCCTTAAGTTCCTTCGAAGACTAGCTTAGAAATATGCAAACGTTATATGTTAAAGTTTGGGAGCCTAGAGCCCCGGTATCCGACATGAGGATCCTTAGATAATCAAGGCGGCACGTCGTATAAGTCTTTCCACTAGTCACTAGATAAGTTGCTAGCGTTGAAAGCTGTTGCCTATATAGCCGCGTTTAAGAGCTGCTTATACTTTAGAGTCTACTGACTTAGGAAGGTAAAGCGTAGCAGCGGAGGGCTTAAATGGGTTCTTTTTAATACCAAATCCTCGTCCGTTTTCCAGCTCTTGCCTATACCGCTAGTGCTTTAACAAACGAATAGTAAGTTTTAAAGCTTAAGTTCCAACCTGCACTTGTCTAAAAGATTCCTAAGTCAGCACAAGGAGTGAAACCCAGTCTCCTAATGTTTTGCTTCTCTAAGCCTCTACTAGATATAATTCAATCCGAAGGTTATTTGTAGCGGGAGGGTTTTAAAAGAGGGTGCCAAATAGAGTTAAAGATAAATTAAGGAGGGTGAAGAGCAATCGCTAGTCTAAGCTTATGCATATACCCGCGTTAAACATAGAGAGCAGTCATCGATCAGATTCCGCCGAGATGCTATATAGAAGTAAATGCTTTCTCTCTTCTAAAGCACAAGTTGTCGTTTAAAAAAAGAGAATCTTTTAAGCATTGCAGCTTTCAACTTACTGGTGTTGCTTAGTCATGAATGCAATTACGAATTATAGGCATGAATATAAAGTTATATAGTTAACGCTTGCTTTGCTTAATTCCAAGGATTTTCTATCTATCTGAAATTTGTAATAGTATAAGCTTACGAGCTAATGCTTGGGATTTTGAATAATTGCTAGTCAGGATACTGAATATTCTCTATAAAAGAAAATGTATTAAAGATATAAGTAACATTAAGAGAAGAAACAACTTCCTGGTATTTATTAAGCGTTTATTCTCTTAGGAAATGTGAAGGTGGCACAAGTCTGCTTACTCCATCTATTTATTAACGTTTCTCGACTTAAAACTAGTGCATCAACCTTTCGTCTACTTAAAGTTCTGCGAGAGATGTTCTTACCTTAGCATAGAACCTGTTTATAGATATACTATATTTCGAGGAATATACCCGAGGTCTAGAAGATCTGGCAAATTCCTGCTATAACACTATACCCAGACTTTCTTTATTTATGTTAATCTACTCCTCTTGTTCCTCAGTTGTTAGCATATTTGAAATAATAGCTCGCTATAGAAAATGCTCTTTCTCTACTTGCATAAGCGCTCCTTATAGAAAAATTAATTAAGCCAGTTAAGCGACAACTCTTCTTAATTCCGAGAAATTACTCTAGACACTCAACGCGAATATTAAAGTATATTCTTTAGTCTAAAAGTAAACAAGAGGTTGCTAATAACGTACTTTATAAGCAAGTTGTATTTTTAACCAAATTGTCTTTTTCCCTTACTTCTTAGACTTACTTAATAATTATTACTATAACGCAAGTAAAATAGCTTAATCATAGTAGTATATTTGATTTATCTAATACTCTAGCATATATAAGCAGTGTGTTTTAAGGATTTGCATAGACTATACTTAAGTAATGCTTTAGTTCACAGCTTTTGCTGCTTAAGAACCTTATTGATTATAGTATTATCACTTATTTATAATAGTTATAAGCCTTCTTAACTTATTAAAACTCCTCTAGTTGCAATATATATAACGGCGCGAGGAGGTTGGTAAACTAATCTTATTCGCAAGCTATCTTATAAAGAGCAAATATAAGGAGGAAAGAGGTTCTTAGGGAACCCCTTCTTAAATAGGCTAGAGGTTAGCGCTCGGGCTATTGCCGTTGCTAAAGCAATAGAAACTAACCTTAGCCTTAGGCCTTTTATAATTATATATATCTAGCCT
>JAPZPB010000663.1:0-18120 GCA_037952635.1 Bryoglossum gracile | reverse complement strand
TGTCTACGCTCCTGCTCGCTTTCATTTTTACCCCCGCGAAGTAAAAATTAGTTTCCACGTTTTGCGTGTGATTAGACCCGCGAAGCTCTCTTAGAGAGCCTAGCCATCCTACTATAGTCTTTGACTGATACAGGATGTAAAAAGGAATTCAAATCAAAAATCAAATCAAAAATCAAATCAAAAATTGACTTGGATATACAGTTTTTTTTTTTGCGACATTAGGTGAATAGTTGAAGTATACTGTAATGAATGGGCTGGCTGAAGAGAAATGACGTTTACTCTTACTTTTAGACCTCATTACCCAAGTGGTGGAGCTTTCGTCTGGCTTCGAGCTCTTATCATCTCTTAATCTAGTCCCAAGTTTTAATTTCCGAGTATCTTCGCCTCACTGAGAACAGGTGCTCGGATTTGAAATGCAAGCCATGCAATATCGCAGGTATTCATTTTAATGTCTCTAATCGCCTCGTTCCACGCTGTGAAATAAATCGTGAGAACTTTTATGCGCCTTTTGGTATCTCTGAGCCAAATCTCTCCACTCGCTAAAGCAAAATATCAGATTTACACACATTTCAAAATCCCCGAGACATAACTTCGAGCTCTTACCAGATGTCAATCTGACGTCTCGAGCACTCAGCTGTAGCCTTGAAGTTTAGACAGGACCGATCTTGAGACAACTTTTCGTCTGAAAAGTAAAGGCTGGATTATGCTTTCCTGAGGTTGAGCTCTCGCTGTTTCGCCATGATCTCGACATAGGATTTCTTGAAAGGACTGATATCGCCCTTCTTCACAACAAACGATTCTAGTACGGCTATTATTGAATGTTAGAGTGTACATGGGAATTATGGATGGGAAGTCATACAGATAGCTGCCCAAAGTCTGTTCTCTCCTTCTGGGAAGACTAATGATCTAGGTCCATAAAAGACCTCATCAGCAACTTCCTCCTGGTGTCGTGGCAGGCAGTGCATGAACTTCCAGTTATCTTTTGCTCCACCCCTCTTTGCCATTTCCTCGGTGATCTGGTAGCCAGAGAATGCCTTAAGTCTCTTCGCAGATTCCTCTTCCTGGCCCATGGAGATCCATGTATCTGTCACTAGGATATCTGCATCCTTGATGGCTTCTTCTGGAACGGTGGTCTCGATCAATTTACCGGCAGGAGAACCCGAGGAGGAAATAATGTGGTTCCGCATTGTATCTGGGATTCCATAACCGTTGGGAGAGGCAACCGAAATTGTAGCCCCGAGTTTGAGAGCGGCGGTTGCAAGGTCGAACAGGACGTTATTCGAGTCACCAACCCAGGCGATCTTCACGTTCTCCATCTGGGATTCTGGTATGTTTTCCCAGATCGTGAGGAAGTCGGCAATGGTTTGGAGAGGGTGGAAGTCGTTGCTTAGGGCGTTGATGACTGGGACGTCAGAGTGCTTTGCAAGGTCTGCAACTTCGGAGTGATCACCAACTCGAGCAACCATACAGGAGGTCATTGATGATATGATTTTCGAGGTGTCGTATAAGGACTCGTTCACACCGAGTTGTATGTCGTCCTTGCCTAGAAACATTGGATGTCCACCCAGATATGTAACAGCTGCCTCTGTAGAAACACGGGTTCGAGTGCTTCGCTTGTTGAACATCATTGCTATCGTCTGCCCAATCAACGGGGGTTTTTCTTCATCTCCTTTGTATGTGAGTCCTCCTGCCTTCGAAAGGCTTCGAACGGCAAGTTTATGACTTGCGGCATTGTAGACAAGAGTTTGCAGTTCCGCAGTGGTGAGATCTGCGATGCTGAGAAAATGGCGAGGGCTTGCTGGGCAGGAGTAGTTGCGCTTCTGGGATGTGGTGAGATGGCGGAGAGCTGCTCGAGCTGGGCGGAGTTGTGATGGTGAAGGCATGTTGGAGCTATCAACTGGGTCAATTTGGTTAATTGAATATCAATTTGAAGAAAGAAGTTGGAAGATGGGAGATTTGATTTTTCAGCTTTGTCAAACAGGTATGATTGCATAAGGTGTATTAAGTAGAAATACCCTTCGTACTGTAGGTTGGAGTTTTCTTGACGAAATGTCTCGGAGTACGAAGTATGTGAGTCAAGTTTCCCCTCCTCTCGCATGCAGACGGGATGCTGTGGATCGCCTCCAGCTTTGGAATCACAAGCGAGCCAGGCACCAAGTTCCACTCCCAGGAACGGAAAGTGCTGACTGTGAAAGACCGGGATGGACTTTCCTGCTCTGTCTGTCTCAACTTTTGTCATACTTGTATCTTGGACTTCAACTCTAAACATCAATGGAAGCATTCATTTAGGCCCTTTAAGTCAAATTTCCACTGCGAAGTAGCATACAACGTTGTAGGCTTTCTTTGGCCGGGATCAACAGCCACAGCCCCCATGTTCAGATACTCGAGAACAGTACGAAGTACAGTAGTGGTACAGTATTGGCGCGCTAAGATAGGCAATCAACTTCCAACATCTCATCCGTACCTGTTTCATGCCAGCAGCTCCAGCTTCGTCACAGCTTCCACGTCCACGTCTATCGAACAACAGCATCCCTTCTAAAATACAATACAGTACAACACAATACAACAGGCGCTGCGCGTCAAAAGATTCTCTCTATTGCTTCAGAAACAACTTGAAGCTCCTCAAGGATGTCGGACAATCCCTCATCGCCACTGCTGGGCAGCAGTGATCGCCCTACGTCAAATCATACTCACCATACCGATGACTCCCACGAGAGCACGCCTTTACTATCACGCTCGGATGATGGTCCTCGATACGACGGCGAGGAGAGCCATGTCGAAGATAGAATGCCTTCACCTGCAGCGACCTCACTACGGTCAATACAAAATGGCCGAGGCACATCCCCATCCAAAAATAACGGGCGACGCTGGCCAACCTATGTTGCTATCGGCACAATGGGGTTAGCCGCGATAGCCATCATCACCGGCGCATTCTTTGCGCCAGCAGTTGTTGAGGAATACGCAAAAGAGGCTCTAGTTCTCGAACCAACAAATCTGTCTATTGCAGAGTTCACCAGTACGGGTGTAACAGCGAGAATACAAGCCAACTTCAGAATGGATGCCTCGCGAGTGAAGAACAAGCATGTCAGAAATATTGGTCGCTTTGGGACTTGGATTGCTAGCAAGGTCGAATCGCAAGAGTCGAAGCTAGAAGTCTATTTACCAGAATATGGGAATGTCCTGGTCGGAACAGCTGCAGTTCCGAAGATCATCGTTGATATCCGAAACGGGCATACAACCGCGATTGACTTTCTTACGGACCTAGTGCCTGGCGATCTTGAGGGCATTCGGCAAGTCACTAATGACTGGCTTGACGGTCGGCTGGATGAGATCAGAATACTAGGGAAAGCAGATGTTAGCTTGAAGTCTGGTCTCATCCCTCTGGGTTCTCAGACTATTATGGAGTCTATAGTTTTTGAAGGTCAATCTCTCTACCGTTCCTTTGCATCTTTATATCTCGGAGAAAAGTCACTAGGCTAGGAGATATGTGGTGGTCAAAACCAGAGTTGACTTCTGGGAAGTCGCATGTAGTCTGATAAGTATATTAGATCCACATAGGTTTAAAAAAGCAGATCCGCTATATAGTGATGTCCTGGTAATAAGTCTATTGATGAAGCTTTGGCTAATGTTAAAATCAGGCAACGACCTTCCAGCTATTCCCCATTACAATATTACCCGGCTCAATTTCCATGAGGTCCCTGTCTCTGCATCTGGACGTCGTGGAATGGCTGCCGATGTGTCAATATCTGTTGTGAATAGCTACCCTATCAGGCTAACGCTACCACCTCTCGGATTCGATATTCTCGTACCAAATTGTGGGCTAGATGATCCCCAGATCCGTCTTGCAAACGCCACTACTTCACCAATCATTGTTGAGCCTCACTCTGAGGTTACAATCCACGTTGAAGGCATTGTCCGAGAATTACCAAAGCCTTTGATCCAGACCTGTCCTAACTCTCATTCTTCGCCACTAGATCTCCTACTTGGAGACTACATCCATGGCAATGACACGACCATATTTGTCAAAGGCTCAGATGCTCCTGTCAGTGAGACTCCGGAGTGGATGAGCAAGTTTATTTCCAGTGTTACTATACCCGTTCCATTCCCTGGTCATACCTTCGACGATGTTATCAAAAACTTCTCTTTAACGGACACGCACTTCACCCTCCCGGATCCATTCGCCGACCCTGGCTCAGACGAGTCAAATCCGCAGATCTCTGGTAAGATCTTGGTCATCGCTGATTTACCATCAGAGATGAACTTTGGCATGAATGTAACTAGACTACGAGCAAATGCCGACGTCTTTTATAAAGGCAAGAAGCTTGGTTTTCTTAACCTAAAGAAATGGCAAGCCGCCGAGTCTAAACGAATCGAGCCAAAGAATGGGACAGCTCCCGCTATCAAGATCCAAGCACAGATAGAAAACGCTCCTTTGGAAATCACAGATGACGATGTTTTTACCGACGTCATCCAAGCCATGTTATTCGGCGAGAAGCCTGTCATGTTAAGGATCGATGCTCTGGTTGATGTCGAAGTTTCCACTGTTCTCGGGGAGTTTATCATCAAGAAGATGCCTGCGCAAGGAGTCATTCCTGTGAAACGTTAGAAACCGTTTTTTTACTAAGTCAGGTCGACCACACCAAAGCTGACGAGGTGCAGCAATCTCTACAGGTGGCGGCTTCAGCACTTTGAAGCCTCAGGTTGGAAGCCTCAAAATCCTAGATACAGGAAAGACTTCCCTCGACCTCCAGGTGACAGTAAATTTCACCAATCCTACGGTATACACCGCTCACGTTCCCTACATCAACATACACATCTTGAATAATGGCACTATAATCGGCGACGCAACAGCAAGAAACATTTCCGTGGGTAGAGGAAACAACACGAACATCACTGTTCAGGCAACATGGGATCCCACTCAATTCGGTGGCGAAAAAGGGGCTGAGATCGCACGCGAACTGCTCTCGCAATACATCTCCGGATATAACACAACCCTAACCTTTAAAACTCATTTGAATTCTATTCCCTCGCAACCCAACATTGGCAAAGCCCTCTCCAAATTCAACATCACAATCCCCACACCCCGTCTCTCAACCCCAGGCTCCAACAAACCCGGCTCAGACGGCACCCCAGACGACCACAAACCGCACTTCATCGACGACGCCACCTTCCACCTCTTCTCCTCTACCGCAACCTTCACTCTCATTTCCCCACTGGAATACAGCACCATCTTCATAGAAAGCATCAACGCAACGGCTTTCTACAACCATACAGAGCCCGTAGGACATATTCTCTATGATCTCCCATTTACGGTACCGCCGGGGCGCAGTCAGAGCCCGCGATTACCGGTGGATTGGAGTTTAGATGGGGTAGGGTATGATGAGTTAAGGAAAGCGCTAGGGGGAACGCTGAAGTTGGATGCGTTTGGCACTGTTGGGATTAAGTTGGGGAAGTGGAGGGAGACTGTTTGGTACGAGGGCCAGGGGATTGGAGCTAGTGTTAGGCTTTAGTAAAGAGAGTAGGGACTAGTAAATGCGTAATTTCATTTGTTGATCGGTCAGTACATATGGGGGCACCAGGCGCATTGAAGGAAACCATGGAGTTTTGGACGAGGCGGCCAAGGAAACAGGAATTGGTTGGGTGGGGGTTGGCCTGGGGTTTAGATTGGGGTTAGAGGAACTGCATGAAATCTGATCTACCGTACTTATCACCACGTTTTTACGAGCCAGTAAGTAAAAGTGAAGCTGTGAGAGGAAGAACAAAATGTCGTAGGTAAGGCAGACAAATGCTCCTGACTAGTAGTAACTACACTCTTGCCGGGCTCGCGGTGGGCAAACAAGAGCACCAGCAAAACGATACTGCCTTCCCGGATATCGAAACCAAGCTGATCATCCAACTCGTGTTGAAAGCCAGTATCTCAAGTGCCCAGAATACCTAGGAGCCTATACTTATTCAAGCTACTCTGAATTACTCAAGTTAGCTTACCTTGGAATGGTCTTGGACGTTCAGGGTGTGCCGCTTTTTCCATCAACTTCGAGCCAGATTGCTTTCGTAAGAGGTTCACCATCTAACGGCTTGATTAAGATAACCTGGCCTACAATTTGATCACTATAGCTTGTGACAAGGATGGAAAGAGGAGTGTGAGTGAAGCTAGTGGGAGAAAAGTGAAGCTTGATGGAATAGTAGTCAGTAGAAGACATTGTAAGTACTAAGCTAATTACCAGTGCTTGCTCGTTGCTAGGCCGCAACAGAGCAGAAGAGCTGGGGTGAAGTCCTTGCTCGTGAAACATTGAACTTGATGAAAATCTGGGAACCAAAACTTGGTGATCTAGTAGGTTAGTAGGAGGCCATAGAATTTGAGCTTACGAGTACGTGGAGTAAAGGCCCGACAAGACTCGGACAATTTATTCAAGGCAGAGTAACAGAAGTTAAGTATTCATTGGAATTCAAATTTCCTCTGCCTACGTACAGTACTTAAGCAAAAGCAGCATCTGCTAGAAGACGCCAAGCCAACTCCATATCAAAGGAACCTATCAGGTCATTTTGCACGCGAGTGTGACCGTATCTCTCGCCTTTTCTATCGCAATAAGAAGACAAGACAATATTTCCAAATATCTTCACGATATATCTGAGATACCTGGAAGTTTTGGATGATCTATCCTGGGGGCAAAGAAG
Source organism: Bryoglossum gracile (assembly GCA_037952635.1). NCBI lineage: Eukaryota > Fungi > Ascomycota > Leotiomycetes > Helotiales > Bryoglossaceae > Bryoglossum > Bryoglossum gracile. The sequence continues at coordinate 11,445 of JAPZPB010000663.1, read as the reverse complement.
CAACGTCGACGATGTCTTCAGCCTCCTTCACGATCTCGGCTTCGTTGGGGCCGTAGAGAGGGGAGCGGGGGAGGGCCATTAGTCCGGTACGGGCGGACTCAAGGATACCGAAGGGTGCGATGAGCTTCATGAAGGAGCCGATGCGGGTTGGTTTTGCGGAGCTGGTGGGGGTTTAGCCTTCTTTTCCTACTTAGGGACATATAGGAGGACTTACACTTCAACAATACAGCTGTTTGTACTAATGTCTAGCACCTTCCCACCAAACTGATGTGTGAAATAAGTAATCGACTTCAAATGTTCATGCTTATGTCTCATCGCCTGGCTCAAAGCCAATTTACTAGGATGAAAGTCGCTCATCTTAGATAACTGCTCCTCTCTCCTCTCAGCAGCCCACTCCTCGCTTCCATCCAAACCCTCCGCATCACTGGCCGTGATTTCTCTGTGGTGTGCTTGCAGCTCCTCAAAGTATTCTGGGCCCAAGATATTGATCTTTGCAAGTAGGAGTTCTCGCTGAACGAGGGGAGCAGAGGTGTAGTCTAGGACTGCCCAGACGGGGACGAGGTCCTCGAGTTGGCGGCGGGCTTGCTCGACGACGCCGTCTTGCCCGGAAAGGACGATGGTCATGCGGGAAAGGTCTTCGACTTCTGTGTTGCAGACAACCAGTGAATCGATGTTGAACCCTCTAGCTGCTAGAATACCAGACACGCGGGACAAGACTCCAGGCTCGTTTTGAACAAGGCAGTTGAGGATACGGCGTGTTGGGGGAGTCATGGAGGGTGAGGGGGTCTCGTAGAGAATGTTAGAGACTGCTGCTTGGGCAGACCATGATGACGGTGCGTCGGAGGTTGGGAGAGGGTAGATTCGGCGGTGGAGGGCTTTATATGCCAGCGCTGAGGTGGAGGAGGAGGTTGATTCGGAGCGGATTTGTTGGAGGGAAGAAGTAAATACGCGGGCATGCGAGCGGATTGCTCTGGTAGGAAGAGCCAGGAGGGCTTTTCGTGAAGCCATGATGACTTGAGAGGCCAATTAAGGCTGAGGAGGTATGAATTCGAGGCTTCCTCCCTCGTAGATCTTCAATTGATGTCTGCGGGTTTTGGTGAAGTGACTCAAGCTGACCAGAGAAGTTTACCCTTTGCTTCCGATGTCGCCAGATGTTGGGTGTGGCGCTAGAAGGCAGAAACTGGGGAATGCCGAAGCGAATGATCCCTGCGTAGGGTGTCGCAAAGTGAATGTCTTTCTTTCAGCCTCAGAATAAACTCCCCTTCCCCTTCCACCTTCTAGTATCTTTTCATGCGCATTGTTCGCACAACGTTGCGTACACGATTGCAACCCCGGATCTAGAAATCGGAAGTGATCAAGATGGACGATACTGAACGACGAGCAGTCAAACGGTCCCGCTTTGATCAGACGGAGCCTGAGCCAAAGCGATCTTCGAGATTCGATAGACGCTCCCGGTCTCCTCCCCCAGTCAGAAAGCCAGAATCGAGACGTAGCAGAAGTCCCCTTGGCCTGCCCACCAGAAGCCTTACTACCGAGTCTGCGAAGAAGCCTGGTCTTGACCCTGCTACTGCGGCTGGTAAGTACTACAAAGACTCAATTTTCAGTGACCAGGCTGACACATTTTAGCTGCCGCTGCTGCGAGAATTAATGCAAATCTCCAGGCAAAGAAGGGTATCCAACATGTTGATGTCCCCCCCATCCAGTCCCAGCCCCAGTCCGCCCAGAGCCCGACCGCTGGAAAGTCTGCCTCTCCGGGAGGAGGTTCAAGTGGAAACAGCGCAGCCTTATTGAACGGTGAGACGTACATCGCAGACGGTGACTTCATTCGAGATATCGAGGTCAACGACCTCCGAAACCGTTACACACTGACCAAAGGTTCTACACAAAAAATGGTAAATACTCCTTGTGTTAATATTCCACTGATACATCAGGTTTTCCTCGCCCGATACCTAGAGTTAGCTAGCTAGCTTCAGATCTTCTTATTCCCCTATCTGTCCCCATCCCCAAAAGTTACCTTTTGTGTGGAGTTTTCAAGCTTACCTGAAGCGATACATAGCTTACACCTCTTTGGCATCTGCTGACTCCCGCTGCGTGACATCTAGATTAAAGAAGAAACCGGTGCTGGTACGCATGCCCATCTACAACTTACGTTTTATTTTAGAGCATCATGTTGACTTTTGAAGATGTCACAACTCGAGGAAATTACGTTCCTGATAAAAGCATGGCCACGGCTGCTGTGGGTGTTCCAGTCTTCTGTGTGAGCATTGATGCTAATGGGGCTTTTAGAATCCACCACTTTATCTCCACGTCACGAGCACGACTAAGAGAGGTCTCGACCAAGCGATTCAGAAAATCGAAGAACTAATGAAGCAGGAATTGCCGAATTTAGTCGATGAGAGACGTTTCCGCCGACGCGAACCAGAAGCAATCGAGAGAGACGAGTTTGGAAGAGTAAATATTTTTTAGCGTGTCGAGGGGAAATTGCTAACAAGAACAGCGTAAATGGCCTGAGGAAAGGATCCCTATTGACTTTGAACCTATCCAAGGCTTTAACCTGCGTGCTCAAGTTGTTGGTCATGGAGGTGCTTATGTCAAACACATTCAGCAAGAAACTCGTTGCCGTGTTCAGATCAAAGGCCGTGGTTCTGGATTCATGGAACATGGTACTGGACATGAGAGTGACGAGGATATGTATCTCCACGTTGCGTAAGTATCGAATAAGGGAAGAGCTTCGTTGTATTTTTGCTGACGCTTCCAGTGGCCCGGATCCAAACGAAGTCCAGAAGGCAAAGGAACTTTGCGAGGATCTTTTGAAGAATGTGAGAGAGCAGTATGAAGAGTTCAAGAACCGCCCACCACCACAGCGTGGATATGGAGGTCAAACTGGTTATGGAGGCGAGCGTGGCTATGGCGATCGTGCTCCTGATAGGTCTAACTCTTATGGTGGAGGTTCTGGAGGAGGCTATGGTGGCGGAGGCGGTGGAAATGGCGGTTACACCAACTCCCCTGCTCCAACTCCTGGTCCTGCCATGAGTCCAACGACCCCATCTGCACCTGGTGCTGGCAGTCCTGCAACCGGAGCCGATTACGCAGCGCAATACGCTCAGTACTATGGCGGAGCTGACCCATACGCAGCTTATGGTGGATACGCAGCCTATGCTCAGTACTACCAGCAATATATGGCTGCTGCTCAAGCTACGCAACAAGGCCCACCAGGTGGTGCTCCAGGTGCAGGCTCCGCGCCTCCTCCACCCCCGAGTGAAGCACCTCCCCCACCACCACCAGGGGGCTCTGGTCCTGGTGCTGGTGGTTACAATGCTGTAAGTTAACTCAGGCTCGAGCCCCTTTTCTCGTACTAATTATTACAGGTTCCTCCTCCGCCAGGCATGTAATGGGTACACCTCTGAATTTACTCTTCGATCTCTCGTTCTCCTAAGTTGCACTTTGCTTCACTCGGGTTGGTCGGTCACAAAAATGCAGGATACCTCGCTCTTGTAAATTAGGCACTTGCACTCTTCATGAATGAATGCAGGATTCAGTCAATGAAATCAATTATATTGAGAACCTCCGTCCAATCCTCAGGCCCTCCTCGCTCACTCTCTCCCTCATCCATATCCTTAAACGTGAGCCTCGCCCCATATGAAATACACAACTCCTCTCCCTTCCTGATATCCCTGAGTGTTGAATATGTGACCAACAGGTTCTTGAGATCTCTATTCCATCCCACATTTTGATGCATCGTTGAGTGATTGAACATGGACCCCAGACCCAGAACCACAGCTTGAGTTTGAGTGTACGGTTTTGCAGCCACGTTTGTGTCACCATCATCTGTCTGAGCATTTGCTAGAGCAGGAGGAGGGGTATAAGGCCAATTACTATCAACACTGTCAATAAAAATTCCCCCTTTCTTCTGAGACAGAGGCATCATGTGACATACTATGTATAGTTGTAAAGATCCGTCTTGCTCACATGCTCATCATTCTCCTTAGGATCTAGAACCAAAACCGGAGATACCTCCAGCACAGTCCTTGCTGGTATGTCTCTAGCGGCGAACACGCCTCTCCCTATGTTTTGAATGCCAAGTCAGTTATTGATATTCGGTAAGGGAAGTCATTCTGAGCGTGGACTGCGGAGAGTGGTGGGGTCACTGAGACAGCACCTTTCGGCGTATTCAACTTGAGAAATATGTCGGGAGAGCGGGTCAGGAGGTGTTCGTCGTGTCTTCCAGCGCTGGTGGGCGGCGTGGGAGAAGGCTCTGCGGCCATTTTCTGCAGTGATATGGATTGGGAGAAATAATTATCTATCCTTGTTGGTGGAGGAGACGGGGACGGGAGAGTCTTGTCTTGTTCGGGTGATGAGAGCGGTGGCAGAGCGGTGGGAGTGGCAGGACAGGGGTGTGCAACGTCGAGCTCCATCACTTCTCTTGCTTGAGGCTCGTCTACCATACAAAGTACTGTATGCTTATTGAATATTTACTTTCTGATTCAACGACGTTTGAAATCCACAGGCATATGGATTGAAATAATACGCAATGGCGCATCAGCGCACATCGTCAACCTTGGAAACAATCAAAGAGCCCCATTCTGTCTCTCTCAAAGTCCTCAGGTAAGTATCATCCCCCACAGCCCCTCTACAAGCTCTTCTAACATATCTAGACTCTCCCGTCCCTCACTCTCAACCCAACACCCGCTCCCTCTCCCTTCTGCCAACTCGCCATCCACATGGCCAACGCACTCCTCATCTCTCGCCTACCCATCCACCAAACCCGACTCCTTCATCCTCTCACCTCTCCTCACCCTCCCACCAGCTTTCGGGTCTGCGTACGTGGGCGAGACATTTTCTTGCACACTATGTGCGAGCGCTGAGATCTCCATAGCAGCTCCTACGGGAGTAGAGAAGACAGTGAACAATGTACGAATCGAAGCCGAGATGAAGATCCCGAGTTCGAGCGCACCAGTACCTTTAATCTTAGGCCCTACTCCCCCTATCCCAGCTTCAGGATCTGAGAATAGGGCAGCTGGAGGAAAGGGGGAAGAAGATGACGCGGAAGACGGAATAAAAGAGGACAAAGGAGTAGATCTACCACCTGGACAGGTACTACCTAAGTTAGTGCATTTTGATCTCAAGGAAGAGGGGGCACATGTCCTATCCGTAACAGTAACCTATACTGAATCAACACTCACCTCCGGCCGCATCCGCACCTTTCGTAAACTCTACCAATTTGTTTGCAAATCCTGCTTGATAGTCCGCACCAAAGCCGCCCCTTTACCAGGGAAAGACGGGAAGTGGGTATTAGAAGCGCAATTGGAGAATACCGGGGAAGAAACTCTGGTGTTGGAGATGGTGCATTTTAGAGGGAAGGAGGGCTGGAAGGGAAGGGGACTGAACTGGGAAGTTGTCGTTGGGGAAGATGGCATGGAGAAGCCCGTTTTGGGGGTGGGGGATGTGCAGCAGGTTTGTTTTGTGGTGGAGAGGGATGGGGAGGGGGCGGGGGAAGAGGTTGCGGGGAGAATGGTTTTTGGGGTGTTGGATCTAAGTTGGAGAGGTGGGATGGGTAATCGGGGGTTCTTGAGCACAGGAGCTTTGGGGGCGAGGGTTAAATGAGTGACGGATGGGAATATGAGTGCTATTAATAGAATAGGTGAGGAGGTAGATATCCAAGGCACAACCAAAAGATAGGCTGGCCTGTATGCTGAGCAAGCTTAAGAAGCTCAATACGTAGAAAAGATGGATGTTCCAAATATTCCAAATCATTCTAAAAGTCTGGATATTCGGGCCAACTTCAATAATCAAATCAATTTGAACAATCGAGCTAATGTCGTTGCTCAGGTCAAGTTGGACACTCTAGATGTTATCTCAGTAGTCCTGGTGTTCATTTCATTTCTTTGAACTATCCAAGCCATTTCGGCTTCTACAAATCATTTCAACTCTTCGGGTCATATCAGATCTCCGAATCAAGCCAGCAATTCCAGTCATTACAGTTCTTTAGTCTCGTAGTTTCCAGCGAAACCCAACTTTTCTTCATATCTCATACAACCCAAGATTCTACTCCAAGATAGCCATCCCCAGGACACCACACTCGCTCATCCGCTCCTCTCCGCTCCCCGTCTGGGCAGCGCCCACTCCATTATTCCTACTCTTTACCACCTCCACTCGTCTCTATTTCCTTTCTTCTCCTCCACCGCTTCTTCCATCGTTCAAAAGAACAGGCCCCGCTAGTCCCACTCTCCGCCAACTATATCGCCTCCCCCCACTCCCCCTCCTCTAGTACTCCATCCCTATCATCCTCCCTCAACTTGGAGTGTGTCATCTTAGACGCCTTCTCGCCATGGTATTTCAAGTTGGAGTACACTGTTCAGCAGAATTAGTCTTCATGTTACTTCTCTCTATTCAAGGCTTTTTGTCCATTTGTGTCCAGCACCCGTTCTATCCTTATACTCATCATACAACATACGTCACTCAATACTCAAAGTCAAAGTCAAAATCTTAATCTCCGTCCAGAATGAATGCAACAGTACCAGCTGGCACCTTCAATGCCACTCAATATCGCCAATATTAATCTTGCCTCAATATTTGGGGCATGAGGGAATATTATTACAATCGGAATTAATGAAATATTTCCAGCATAAGCATATTGCATTTGTTTTGTTTTGCAGAGGCTCTCACAGTCGAACTCACCTCCGGGGACTTCAAAGTCCAAACCGTACTCCTCGCGGATGGAAAAAGTGGTCGAATAGAACGCCTACAGAAACGTACCTTTGCCTTTTAGCCTCAAAACTAACAAAAAAGCTTTCTCAAAAGTACTGAAAAGTGGTATATTATGTCCCTGGCCACTTAAGAAGATGAAGACCCGGTTTTACGCACTAAATCCAAAATTTGCTGAACTCTTGACGAGGTCGGGGTGCCAACATCGGCCACTTTTTCTAATCGGGGATTTACAACAATCCCGAAGCATGGAAACTCCAGCGATGCACGGCTCGTTTCTCTAGCAAATGGTACAGGACATTAATTAAGAGCTCAATGTGGAAAGGACAACAGCAGCAGCTGGAGAGACCCGCCCGTGGGATTGGGAGCGAGATGCCGGTTAAGAGGACGTCTGAGAGGTGGTTGAACTGAGGGCCTGAAGCCATGAGAGATTCCAATTCCATGTTGTTGGAAGTCGAGGCCTCCGGTTTTTGTGTCAGAGCCTGCTCGTCGGTCGAAGGGAGAGCACCGAAGGAGAAGGCTCAGCTGGAGGACCAGAGAGAACTCTTTGAGCTTTCTTATCCCTCTCCATCTCCCAAATCTTCCCAGGAATTCGAGCTGCCTTACTAAAGGGCAGCTAGTGACCTACCTTGAACTTTAGACCTATACTCTAGAGGAACTCCTTTCGAAAGAGAGGAGGCACGGCTTTCCTCAATTAGCACCCTTTCTCCCCATCCCTATCGGGATTAATCACTTTACTCGAAATATGAAAATCTTTATGACTATTCAGAGATTTCTGACTATGGGAATCTGCGTAGTGACCCAACTCGGTAGGAATATCGAAGACACCCTAACGATCTAAGGGTGCTTGAATACTAAGACGTTTATAAATACCCAGCTTGTCCTAATTAACCATGACTTCCCGAAATCGAGTCTTCCAAGTTCGAATACTGTCTGGATACTTCAAGCTCTCTTACTTGGAAGAGGCTTGTAAAATTGAAGTATCCTAAATTCTTAGGGCTCCGAAATTCTTTTGGCCGTTGAAATATTCAAATCCTTTAGATTACTTAATCATTTTAAATGTAGGCATTTTCTAGAATAACCAATAAAGCGTAGGGACTTAAGAGCGTTCGTCTCTACCGCGGCTGGGGAGATTCCCAGGTCCTGATGAATATCTCACTTCAGGTCAGCACCTTCTCCTCACCGATTTCTTAATTCCCTAGCCTAGCTCACACCACTGAAAGCCGACACCAACTGTACTGTACGACACGGTACCAAGACCCTCACTTTGCCTTGCTCTCGTCTTTCTCGGAGCCTCCTTTCGTGCCGTGCCCCTCCATGGCCCTCTCCGAGTTCACGCCGACAAGAGAATGAAATATCTCGGACGATGTGGACATTCCCGCCTCCTAGGATATTTAACAAAATCAAATCATCAAGACGAAGAGAGAACACCGCTACTCACTTCCTTACCTCCTCACCCCCCCCGCCTTCTCCCTCCCCTCCCTCAGCCCTACAAAACTCTCCTCCGCCTAAACCCTCAACCACCATCAGCCTTCTTCTTCCCAGCCTCACGCACAAGAACAAACAAACATCCAGCCTCGCCGTTCCCATTACCACCTACCTCCAAGCCTTCCAAGCCACCTACGTCCCTCCCCACTCCTCCCAACAACCCCAACCCCTGAAGCACAACAGCAAAAAGCAAAGAAAACCCAAAACCAACTCCTCTCCCGTTTCAACAGACCCACGACCCATCCAGTGGCGCAGACGTTACATTCCTGTCTCTGAATCCGGGATTGGATTGGATTGGACTGTACTTGGCCCTTTTATTTTTATTTTACGAGCTTTCCTGCCCTGCATCCCGTTCTCTGCACCCACACCTACACCCACCACTTGCAGTGCGGCTTGCACATGCAACAGCGAAACCTTTTCTGCAGACCTACCTTGCATTATGTATGCTTTGCACCAATCAAGCCGCATCAATTGACAGGAGGGAAGCCAATCAAGCCAATTCAAGAGCCAAGAAAACCCAATCAACTCACATGAGTTGGATTGAAGAATAGGATAAAGATAGTGGCTTGCAGCACAAACACGAAAAGCAAGAGTGATGATGCACACTTCACATATGGAAATATCACACAAAAACGGTCACGCAACATTGCACGAATCATAAATCACGGATGCAAGTGGAAGGGGAGAAATCAATGTACAAGTTTGTATGGAATTTCAGTTCTAATGTTGGTTCCACCACCGCCATCACACCACAGAACATTGATCCATTCATCCATCGCGCTTCACCCTCCATCCACCGCTCGTAGCATACATATTATTATCTTCTTGTAGAGGTAACTGGCTCCCAAGGAAGACTATGCAAAGTAGGCCCACCACCCCCCACTGAACCCGTGGCTGAACGAAAACGTTCAAGGATGACGCGCCGCATCGTTTTGTCGGCAGCTGCTGTAGTAAAGAAGGAGAAACAAGGAGAACGTGGCTGATTAGGTCTAGTTAAGAAAAGAGGAGAAAACGCCAACGTCCCAATGCTTTACAACAACATCTGAAGAAGACCACCAAGGACAGAGAGACCGGCGGCGGCTTCACTGATACCGTAAGAAGCAGCTGCGCCCTTGGTTGAGGTAGAGGTAGAGCTGGATCCGGTGGAGGTACCAGAGCCAAGTCCAGCGGCGTTAGCGGTGGTCATGCAGACGAAGACACCCTGGATAGCCTTTCCGCTTCCCGACTCGGCCTTAAAACCGGAGCAGTCGATGGGAGCGGTAGATTGAACGTTGAAACCACCCTTGACGTTGCTGAGAGCTGGCAAGTCAGGACTAGAAAAATAATTAGCTTTCTGTCAAAGGTGCAATCTTGCATTAAAACGTACGTAGTGAAGTTTCCGGAAAAGTCAATGGCCCCACCAACATTAGCAAGAGCAGGGAAGCTGATTGCATCAAGAGCAGAGTTGTTGGCGATCTGGTCAGCACCTCCAACGGAGCTCAAGAGAGGCATAGAGATATTAGCCAGAGCAGCGTTAGCAACTAAAGCCAAACCACCGTTTCCAGTAGCGAAGTTTCCGACCGAGGTCAGGTTGGGAGCAGCAATGCTGGTCATGTAGTTGCCATAGAATCCGAGGGATCCGTTAACGATAGCTAATGAAGGAATGCTGATGGTGGAAACGTTACGGAAGGTCATATTAGCAGCCCAGATGAGGTTGGGGAAGCTAACGGCTAAGTTGCGGCCATTGGCGTTGATGGTGACTGATTGCGTAATGTTTCCAACTTGGGTGCTGAAGGTCTGCAGGCGGTTGTTATTGTCGATCTGGAGAACAGAGACAGTGTTCAAGTTGATACCATCGAGAGTGCTCAAGAAGGTATTGGAGACTGTGACGCTGCTAGCCTTGGTGATGACGGACGGGAATGTGAACTGAGACAGAGCTGGCAGACCAACGAAGTTTAAGGTGGATGCAGATTTCAAGTCGGTCATGGACAAAGTAGACAGAAGAGTCAGGTTGTTGAAGTCCATCTTACCACCAACGGCACTAATGGACGACGAGCTGAAGCTGGTCAAACTGGGGGCGCTCTGGCATATGAGATCACCGGTGATTTGAGAAGGGCCATCAAGGGAGATGACGCCAGATGCAGCGGGGCCGATAACGATAGTTCCAGAGATTGTTGAGCAAGATGCGTAGGCAGTGGCATCTGCCTGGCTGTTGATAGTGGCGGTAGCTTGACTGCAGACGTTGGCGGACTGGGCTACATAGAGAACCCAATATTAGCATCATCTAACATCAAGCTGACTGACTCAGTATCGCATCCCCAAGATCTTTCCCCTCGCCTGGTATCCAATATGTAGGGATCGATGATCTAATTGTTTGTGCATTATCTGTTGGAACGTGGGTGGTAGCTTACCAGATGCAACTCCGACGAGTGCAAGAGCAGGAAGGAGAATTGAGGCGATCATCTCGACGGGTATTATGTTGCTATAAGCCTTTTGTCTGGTCAGCAGAGGTCAATTGGACGACTTGAAGCGGGCAGAGGTGCGAGGACGGGATTGTAGAAGAGAAAGGGCAGTGCAATGGTTGTGGTGGGTGAAGGAAGGATAATTGAGCTGCGTAGCCACCCTTTTGTGTGTTTGGAGTTGGAAGGATGAATTGCGTTCTCGCAAGAGAACGTACAAGTTCGGATTCGTAGACTCAGGGCAGCTTGATCCGAGGCAGGGACGATGGCTGTAATGTAATGTGATGTGATGTAGAGGCAGGCAGGCAGGATGAGTTGTGCTGCTACAGCAGGAGTGATGTGATGTGTTGGGAGGGTGAGGATGAGGGTGGATTGCAGTGGATTGTTGTGGTTGGCAGGTGGTAAGGGGAGCAAAGATAAAACACGCAACGTACCTTTTTTTGAGCTGTGCAGTTCGTGTTTGTTGACGAGGCAGGGTAGGGCAGGGACTGGACTGCGTAAAAGTGATTTCTCTACCTTTGTTCTCGGGGCGGGACTCTGGAACTTCGAAATGGGCAGACAAATGGGAACCTTAACGACAGTGGTGAAGAAGAGAATGGAACACACGAGCGACCAGAAACTTGCAGAAGAGTTTCAAGAAGGTAGGTGGCTTTGCTGTGCTTTGAATACTTGCGGTAAATGAGAGGAAGAGGGAGGACTAGGAGGGAAAGGAGAAAAGGGTTGGCCAACCCTGCTCCGGCTAGACCGGGGGGGGGGGGGGGGGGGCGGGGGGAGGTGGGGGGGGCGCGAACCCATCGGGGGGGGGCGGTGAAGT
>JAPZPB010000662.1:0-18146 GCA_037952635.1 Bryoglossum gracile | reverse complement strand
ATAAACTATCCTTACTTAATATAAATCTACTAACTAGAATACTAAGCGTTAATAGAAATAATAAGGAAAGGTAATAAGTATTTACTAATTATAACCCGCAATAATTATAAAGACTAGTTTTGCTATATAAAGGTTAAGATTAAAGGAAAAGAAGTATTCTCTATAATAGAATAAAGTAAAATCGAGTATACTTTAATCCGCTGCAAGGGGAAGACTAAAAATACTTTTATTATAAAAGAAGATATTATAAATATACTTATATAAATAAGAACTAAAGCTAAGACTAGAATTAAAGGACTTGAAAGTAAGTTTAAATGCTTTAGCGGGTTATAAAATATCGATAAAGCAAAGGAATAAGACTAAGTAAATATAAAGGCCTTAGAAATTATATTAGAAAGACTTAAAGAAGATAATATAATATTAATTAATAAGGATAAAATTATAAATATTATAAAAACTTAACTTAAACTTAAATATAAGAAGATAAGTATAACTACTATTAACTAGTATATAATAAGCCTTTAAAACTTTATTTTTAATAAGGATATAAGCATTAATACTTTATAGACTAAGCTAAAGGAGTATTGCTATAAGGTAATTGCCGCTAATAGCGCTATAAAGCTAGTATACTTAGACAAAGCCTTACTTTTTATATTAACTTTAGCTTTTTAAAAGCAAGGTTAATATATTATTATTATCGACGGATTCCTTATTTAGTAAAGCTTATCTATTAATAAGAAGATTAAGATTCTAGGAGAAAAGAAACCTTAGTTAAAAGAAGTTAGAAGAAATAAGAGTAAGCAAGCGAATACTACTTAAAGATAATATAAAATACTTTATTGCTATTTAAACTATTATTTAAAGAGAGATAATAATGCATTAGATAGAAGTATAATAGATATATTATTTAAATACTTTTGCTATAGATTTATAAAGCTTATTATGTAAACTATAAATATTAAGAAGCTAGTAAGGAGTATACTTATAACCTATATTTTAAGGATAAATAAAAGGCTAAAAAACCTTAAGATAAGCAATGCTAAAAGATAATAAAGGATATAAGTAAGGAAAAGGTAAATAATACTAATTGCTAAGCTTATTTAGCTAAAACGTCTTTTAAGAAAAAGCATAAATATATAGCAATATATAACTTAAATATAATAAGTAGTAATAACTTTAAGGGCATTAAATCTAACTTTTATAAAGAAGAGAATAATAAAGAGCTAAAGAAAGTTATGCTATCTAAAGACTTAATCTATAAGTATACCTTATATATCTAAGCACTTAATATAAGAGCTAGTTTACTTATAACTAACTGACTTTACTTATTTAGGAATTTAGGAAAGATAAGCAAAGTATTTATATAAGTAAGGGAAAGAATGCTATATTCTTATAAGAGAGGAATAGCGTTAGTTAGCGTAATAAATAGGAGCTTATATTATTTAGATAATATACTTTATATTCCTAAGCTAAGCGTAAATTTAGTCTTAGCTAAGAAACTCTATAAAGGTGGCTTTAAAGGAGCTTTTAATAAAAAGACTATTTAGATTACTTAAGGAAATAGAACTATTATAACCGCTAAATAGTCTTATAGATTATATATTATAAAGCATATCTTTAAGAAATATAAAAAGTATATAGTTAGAAAGAAAGGCAAGATTAGCTTTATAGTTACTATAGAAACTAGTTTAAAAACTAGTCTTAGTAAAACCGGCTTATTAAAAATAAGTCCCTTTATATATAAGAGAGACCGACTTTAAATAAGCCTTAAAGATAAAGACTACTTTTAGTATACTAAAACTAACTACTAAAACTAGTATAACTAGAACTAGTCCAAAGGACGTTCTTGAAACTAGCTTTATTAAAACTAGTCCGCTTATTCAAAAGGGCAAAACCGGCCTAGAAACCGGTCTTATAACTTAGATATATAAGACTAAGAAAACTAGCCTTAAAACTAGCCTAGAAACTAGTTTAAAGAAAGCAAACTAGGATAAATCCAACTAATATTAGTCTAACTATTAATATTACTAGTAAGCCTAAGCAATGCAAGCTATAAATAGCGAGATAAACCTAGACTTAAACGACTTAAAACTAGAAATAGCTACTAGTAAAGAGCAAAGATAATACTATTACTTAATATATAGAAGGTTTATATATAATAAACTAAATATGCTTAGAAATATATATAAAGTTATAATACTTAAGAAGGCTATTAAGATCTTACCGCTATACTATATAATATATAAGATATATAAACTAGCTAAAATAAAGAATTTAATAAATAAGCAACTATTAAAACTAAAATAAGAAAAATTAAAACTAGTAAGTCTAGACTTAATAAGTTTATTTCTAAAATCTATCTAAGGAAATAAGGAATTATTAATAATAGTCGATAATGCAATAAAATATATATAATTAATATTATTAGCAATAAAAGACAAGGCAATTTTAACCTTATAAAGATAAAGAAAAAATAAAGAGCTTTAAATTAGTAAAAAGGTTAAAGCTATTAAAACTAATGCACTAGAATTATAGAAGATCTTGCTTAAATAGCAAGATAAGAATAGCATATAAGCGCAATTTATAACTATAGCTATATTAAGCTAAAATAGAGTAGCTAAATAAAGCATTTGGATAGTTAAGAGTAATATTAAAGCTATACTTAAAAGATAAAAGCTATTACTAGAGTTCTAGGATAAGGCAGCTAAGGCAGAAGCTTACTTAAGGAATCTTTAACTAAGAAGCTTAGTAATAAATAGCAAGATTATATTACCAAAGAAAGCTAATATAAGCAAGAGACTATTAATTAAAAATATATATATATAAGAAAGCAAGGTATATAAATATATTAACCCTAAGACTTTATATAAATATAATTGCTATAATAAGCTTGTTTTATAAGCCAAGAAGAAGTATTTATAAGTTACTTAAATAATATAAATAAGCACCTAAAGATATATACGCTAAGTTTAAGATATATAATCTTAAGTAATAAGGTATTTATAGATAAGTTAATATTAGGAGAAACCGTGGACTTATACCTAAGAAGGCTTTAAGAACTAAATAAAATGCTAATTAACTTATAAGATCGCGCTATTGAAGGAAAACTATATAAGGAGGTAAAGAAAGAGACTTAGCCGGCTTAACTAAGCTAACTAATACCTAAGGTTTATAGTAGCTAAATAATTACTATAAAGGTACTTATAACTATATAGCTAATATATATTTTAATATATAATAAAGATAAGAAAGGGAATATTTATAAAGTTAACTTAATAGAAAGCACGATGATAGATATAAGAAACCCGGACTAGGAACCTATTATATTGCTTAGGCTTAACCTAGAAAATAATAAGCTAAAGATAATTAGAAAACCCGAGCTAGCTAAAGATACTATTTTTAATAGTAGTAGGAACGACTAAAAAGAGCTATTAGCAAGCTTAAGTCTATAAGAATTATAGCTATTAAAGGCAATAAGCATAATTCTAGACTTAATAGATAAAGCAAGGAATACTAGCTGCTATTACTTCTAAGACTAATTATTAAAAAGAAAGAGAGAATTAAACGATAAAGGAGAGTAAGAGGCTAAGATAATTCAAGCTATAATTATAATAATACTTACTTATAATAGCTAAGGGGAATATATATTTATAGCATTAAAGGTTTTATAAAAATGCTTATATATTAATAAGAAATTACTATTGGCGGAAATCGAGAAATAATCCTTAGCTATTTTAAATAATAAAGAAAAGCATCTAGCTAATAAATATATAGCTACTAAGGTAATTAAAGGCATTATTATATTATAAACTTATAAGGAAATAATAAATAACCCCAAGCTTACTACTAAGTAAAAGAAAGCTATTAATAAGGAATTAAGAATACTAATAGTAAATAGAATATATAAAGAGTTTATTTTACTAGATAAAGCTAATCTTATATTAACAAAATAGGTATTTAATATTTAAAATAACTAATATAAGAGAAGTTAATTTAAGGCAAGATTAGTAGCTGGAGGTTTCAGTTAGTAATATAGTATTAATTATACTAAACCTTTGCTCTTACTATATAAATAAATACCCTATGCAAATTTCTAGCTATAGTTATAAAAGAGGATTTAAATGCTATTAATATAATATTAAGAATGCTTTTATAAAGTCTTAATTGCAAGAGGATATCTTCCTAGCCTTATTATAAGGCTATATTACAAAAAAAAGGGTATATTCTTAATGCTTTGCATAGCCTTTATAAATTAAAGTAAGCAAGGAGAAACTAGGCAATATTATTAAGGGACTTTCTAATTAAAATTAAGTTCTAGCAAAGCCTAGTAGATTTATACCTATATATTTATCAAGAAAGATATTTATAAATACTTATATATATTGATAATATACATGTTACCGCTAAGAGCAAAGGGTAACTTAATTAGTTTTATAAGAGTTTATTAAAGAGATTTACTACTAAGAATCTAGGGGAGATTAGTAAGATCCTTAGTATATAAATTACTAAAGACTAAGCAAACTAGATACTTTATATAGACTAAGAGCTATATTTAGAGGATATTTGCAATTTAATAAGAATTATAATAGCTAAATATAAAAAGCGGACTACCCTTGCCTTAAACTTTAAAAGCTTATTAGCTACTAAAGATAATAAGGTTCTTATTAATATAGAGTAATATATAAAAGGAATTAGCTAGCTTATATATGCAATAACTCTTATAAGACCTAATATAGCTTTTACTCTCGAATAATTATTATAATATATAAAAAGCCTAGTTAAATATTATAAATATGCCTTAAAGTAGCTTTTATAATATATTAGATTAATATTATAATAAAAGCTATATTTGGGTTTAAGGGGAGCTTATTCGAGCTATATAGGCGTTTATATTAATGCTAATTAAGCAAGTAATAAGATGGACTAGAAAAGCATTTTAGGGGGTATAAGTATATTTTATAGCAAACTAGTAATATAAGCATTAAGGAAGTAAAAGTCTATATTAATCTTAAGCGCGGAATCCGAGTATATCTTTTAAGCAATATTTATAAAGCTAGGATAATAGGCTGCGCAAATCTAAAAAGACCTAAGAGCCCCTTACTATATTAATAATATTAGAGACCGTACTATTAAGATATATAAAGGTAATTAAAGGGCACTAGCACTAGTAAAGAACCCGCATTTATATAAGCGATTTAAGGATATTAATATTAGCTATTACTTTATTAAGGACCCAGCTAAGGAAAGGAAACTAGAGATCTTATATATTCTTATAAGCAATATAATTGCAAATAATATAACTAAGCTATTGCAATATATTGCGCATAAGCAATTTTAGAGATAATTAGAGTTAGTCGATAAGGGTACTTTATAAGAGAAAATCTAGGAAAGGATATTTTAGGTATAATATTATATTTAAACTATTATAAGCAATAATTAGCTATAAGCCGAGAAGTTACTATTCTAGAGAATAAATCCAAATCTGCCTTTTATTATATAACTAGGTAATCGACTAATTAGAATATGCCTTAAAGGGGAGTATTAAAGAAAAGGGGTTTAGAAACTTAGCTTAATTAGTTAAGGTATAGTCTAGGCGGAAGCTAGTGGAAGTAGACTAGTCTATAAGCAAGGCTACTTTCGCTTATATAAAATAAAGCTTAAGCCTTTAACCTTTTTCTTAGTTAATTAATAAAGTTAATAGAAGTATATTCGACCTTATAGCTATATTATTACTATAAGTATAATATCTAGAGGATTATACCCTTATTAGGTGTCTATTCTTAATATATATTTTAATAAAGGAATACTTAAATTATAAAAGTAAAAATGCATCTTAAAAGATTATATTAAGCTAAATAATAGCAAGCTTTTTGCAAGCAAGTTAAAGCTATTTTAAAATTAATATAAAGCTGAATTAAAGCTAGATTAAAGAAGCAAAAAAAGCAAAAAAACCTATATATAAATCTATATAAGCCATTGAGAGTTTTATTGGACTTTGCATATAGTAACTTATATTGCTTTGCTGCTTAGTAAATATAAACTAAGCTTATATATATCTTATTTCATTTTCTATTCTATTTGCTTTAGTAAATAATAACTTTATCCCATATAGCTTAATATCTATATCTAAATATAGTATTGAATATGAATTAATGTTATATAGTAAAATAAATTAAGCGAATCAACAAGCTGCTATATAAGCTAGTGCTTATAACCAGGAGGCAGCCAGAGAATAGTTGTGCAACCCTCCGCTATTTAATTTCTTTATATAAGTAGAGTATTTATTGCTTCGCCATCGGGCGAGGAATCTTTAGAGGCAACCCAGCCCGAGGGCCGTCAAGCGTCTATGTAGTGACAAGAAAAGCAGAGAAGGCTGGCGAGATAGATTTAGGGGAGATGGATTTGTCCGATCCTGCGAAGGCCTGAATACGACTGTGATAGAAGTTGGAAGTCTCATAGAGCTAAGCCTGGCACTCTTCTATAGAAATGAACTCGAGGGGGCTCAAGAGATCAGGACCACCCCAATCGTGCAACCCAGTATCCAACATTCAACTCAACATCAACTCTCATTCTCAAATCATCGGCGACCCTCACAGAAGGCAAATTTCAAGATGTATTACCTCAACCTCCTGGGCTACAGCATGGAGAACCCAGGCCTCCACTCACGAACACCACAAGAATTGCAGCGTAACTTTGATTGTTAGTTTCTAGATTGTGTATTCAACGCTCCAGCTGAAGACTTACGCAGCAGTTGATGCAAAAAGCTCTGCTCTCCTCGCGTTCGTCAACAGATGGACAGAACACGCGAACATCGCCGTGAACACACAGATAAGTCCAAGTCTCACATCATTGTTCGTCACGACATACAATGTAACGATCGATACAATGAGTAGGACAGCAGCCAAAACCATGCTTATGATCGCTACCGCACGGTTGATCTTCCTTGTTGAGAACCTTGCGATCGATTCATCGACATGCAAATCCTACCTGGTGTAAGCAAGTGGTTCGTGTTCGTGGGTAGTAAAGGCGACCAAGCAGAGTAGTCTCAAATATGGAAGCTCGACAAGTCTAGCGAGCCAGTCTTTCTCGAATACTGGGTGCAGGGCAACCAAGTTCTTTTTATCATCAAGTCTATAAGCACCTAGTCCCGAGAATGAAGGGGCGTGTCGACCATCCGGTCCCTCGGATCGTCCGTCAAGCCATAACTTGAGAGCATCCACGGTGCCAGACTGGGGTTTCTCCATCTTCAAGATTGCTTCCTGTAAAACAAGCGCTTCCTCTGCTCCAATATCAATTACTAAGCGACGTCTGCCAGAAAATACTGAATGCAAGTTTCGAAGTGACTCACGATATTCCTTTAACTTCTTTCTGATATTCCCAATCAATTCCAACCTTTCCACATGTTCTGGCTCTTGGCTATTGCTGAGTTGTTTCCACGACCGAAAGCATTGCTGTGCAGTAGGATCCCCTCGAGAATCTCGAATATCAAGGTCATCTTGTTGTTTCTGCAGCTCAAATATCTCCGCTTCCAAGTAAAGCAGATTCCTTGACGATAATCTGTGGAAAGCATTATATATGGCGAATGAGTGGTCAGGATCGCTAGCGATGAATGCTGCTGCTGAGGGGTAGCCATTAATGAAAACTCGTGAAGGCAGGCTTAATTCAATATCCGGATCTGGATTGGTACGCCGTATTCCGGGCTTCAGGAAATTAAATCGCATGTTGGGAAGTTTTTTGAGGCTATGGAGGTCGGTGTCCTAGGTGTTTATGAGGCTGGGCAAAACGCCATCAACGCTCGGCAAGGCAGACTTCATGCCACGTCATGGAGCCCTTCAATTGGTTTAACTTCAATCACCCAGTTATCTTCAATCGGCGAAGGGAAAAAATTGAGCCCTCGTAACGCTTCTCGAAACGCCAACACTGATTTGAGTACGCAGAGGCCGAGGGTTTGTCGCATTGGGTGGCCACTGCGGATTACAAGTCATAGATTCCACGGTTTTGTCCCTGAGAGTACGCAAGCATTACACCGTGTCGGCGGAGTGTGACGGCGCAGTTGGTTTGGTTCGACTCTCGGTGAGATATACTTGCACTTGCATCCCCTTCTAGATATGCGTTAAGAGATTTAACACGTTCTAGAAGCTCCTAAATGCCTCGTCCTTGTCTGGATGGTTGGTGGGGATGTTGTCAATGTGGGAGAGAAGTGAACAGCTCCTGGTTTGGACACGATTTCCCTGATTGCGGACATGGAGAATGCAGCTACTGCTGGGATTGTGGAGGGGGATCACCAAAGCCAAAGTATTCAAAACCTTCCCCTCCCGGATCAGTATCAATTGCCTACATTTCACCTCCGGCAATGACTACGCCTGTTAGAAATCATTACAGAGCTAAACCGAGACACCTGTCGATCTTTATCAACGGTATCTTGTCAACTTGCTGCGCGGATTCTGGGAGCGAAATAAATTGCATGACTGAGCAACACGCCCGAGAAATAGGAGCAGCAGTCACCTATGAAGTTGTTCTGTTCAATCTTCCAGTGACAAGTCGTGTTCTGGAGTCTGTTGGAGTTGTCCAGCTCATGTGTGGTTTCCCATCGTCCCCAGTTATGAGTCAGCTAGTGGATTTCTTTGTTTTTCCAAAGCTTCCATGTCAGGTACTCTTCGGCAGACAGTTCTTGCGTGCTACTCAAACCCTTGATCTCTACCAGCATCGTCTACGGATCGCCGAAAATATTTCCCCAGAACCCACGGTAGTCAGATCTATTGGTCAAGTAGGAGAGCGGATTCAGTGCTGGTTGGATGATAAATCAGTCTGGTCGCTGGCTGATACCGGAGCTAGTGTCAACCTGATATCTTCGAGGCTTGCTCAACTACTAGGTTACGGTGATAGGTGTGGCCCCAGGAAGATTTCATCTTTTGCTCTAGCTCCAGGCTATGGCAAGAAAAGAGATGGGAAAGTTATAGAATATGGAGACCAGACCGAGATTGAATTTGCGGATTGTTCAACCGTCATGGCCGAAGGCGCCGTACACCTCACAGTGTTCTCCCGGGACTTTACTAGTTACATATTGGTATCCACGTCGCCGTCTGCCCCTACTCGCTTTCCTCCCCATTACTAATTTCCATATAACTATCGTCCTCATCTTGGCCTTCTATCTCCTTATCATCGTCCTATACCCCTTAGCCCCCTTCTTCCCCTTCTCCTCTCCCTTCACCGTTACCGTCGCTATCTTTACCTTCTTCTTCCTCTCTATCTGCAAATCTCTTATTATCTATATTAATAGTGCGTCGTTCCGCCCTCTTCTTTGCCTCGAATTATCTAATATCGACTCTTATAAGTAGTCTAAAAGGTAATAGTCGACTTATTCTTATAACTCTATTCGGTATACTACTATCTACTATAATTCTTAAACCTCTTGCGACCTTAATATCAAATAATAGCGCGGACCCGAATATCTGCTATGCTGCCCTTAAAGGCTATAATAGTATAAACTTTACCTCCTTCCTTATATCGTAGTGCATTACCTCTTTTATATATGCATATAGTTTTTAGCTCGAGTACTACTCGCTAAGCCTTACTCTTGCTATTTAGATTAAAATTTCTATATTCGTCTTCTTATAACTCTTCTTATCCTTCTAGTTATAGTGCTATAGCGCTATTAATAGATAATCCCTAAATACTTTCTTATTTACTAGTAATATATCTTCTTTTAAAACTTATCTTTACTTTCTATATATAAACTCTATCTTTGTTTTTAGAGTTAATAAGAAAATCTTTAGGAATACTAAGCACCCCTTCTTTCTATCCTTTAATGCTTTGAAACCTAGTTTAGCCGCTAATTTCCCTATAGTTAATATAATCTTCCTTTATTCCTTATTAAATGCATCTCTAATAAAGACCCCGTATACTATGCTTAAGTTTAGGGCCATCCGGGGAGCTCTCTTTAGTATCTTTTCTATTATTGCTACTATACTCTATTCGTCTTTAAATATTTTCTTTAAAAATCTACCTTATATAAGTTCTATCTACTTACTTGCTAGTTCTATTAATATATTATTCTTATTATCTAACGCTTTAACGTCTTCTTATATTAATTTAAGCTAATATCTTACTATAAATCTACCTTATATATTATTATATTAGCTATTATCTATTTATAATCTTCTTCTAAATTCGAATACCGGGTTCTTATTATAGTATACTAATTCTTGTTATTTCTATAGGATTATATTTCCTTGCCTTTTATTATTAATCTCTCCGTCTAGCGTTACTAGCTCCCTTATTTTAGCTATACTTTAACTTATGCATAAGCTAATAGTTATTAGTAATTATCCTAGGCTTATCTTAGTTGCATTTCCCTTAATTAGATTTCTTGCCTTAAACCTTATCTTTAGCTTCTTTAATACTCTACTTCTTAACTTTTCTAACTTTAATCTTGCTATTAAACTTGTTAATCTTAGTATTTAGCCTTATATTCTCTATCTTATTAGTATTAGACTATCGTTATTTAAGCCTCTTCTTCTTAGCCTCTTTTATATGCTAGGGGTTATCTTTATCCCTAATATCCTTGCAAACTGCTTAAATTCTAACGATCTTACTATCTTTTGTAAACTTAGTATTTAACGTCTTATATTATGCGAGTTTAATAGTGTTCTCGGGCTTTCGTTTATTATATTAAAACCCTGCAAGGCTCCTAGGAGCTCCACTACTTATATCTCCGCTCTATCTGCCTTTTATAATAGCTATTTCTCTTATCCCTTATTATATATACTTATTAAATCTATTCCCTTTTCCCCCTCCCCTTATAACAACACAGCTACTCTAACCCTAAGATATGCTTCTCTTGCTACCCGAGGGTATTTTTGTTTTATCTTCTTTATTTACTTTCTAACGCTATAGTACCCCTTATTTCTATTATTCTACTAAATTCAATCTAATTGCTTTACTATAATAATTTAATCTACTAATTCCTCTTCTTTTAATATATTTCTAGTATATACTAGTTTCTTATTATTATATAACACTACTAGAACTCGTCTATAGAACTTGTTTTTAGCGTTTACTTAGAATATAACCCTATAGTTTCTCTTATCGATCTTCGCTTATCCTGCTTTAATTATATCTTTATTTAACTTATACTTGTTATTCGTTCTAAACGTATCTCTTAACTATAATAGCCCTAGAAGGTGCTCGGGCTAGTCCGACTTGTATTTAAACTTAAGTCTAATTAGTTCCTTATCTTCTTTTATCTTATCTTATAGTTATAATTTATACTATTCGATACGCTGCAATTATATATATAGTTATATATTTAAGATTAGTTATTTCGTGTTTATATTATAAGTAAGTATCGCGTGTTGTTTACTTTACTACTTTTTATTCCCTAACTACCCCCCTTTTTGCTTTACTTATTTAGTTGCTTACCGCTATACCCTTGTTAGCGAATCTTAATAGCCCTTATATAAGAGTCTATCCTATTATTTGCAGATTATTGCTTAACTTATTATCGGGTTTCTATATCTTTATAACCTTTATGCTTTGCAATTTTAATATAATTATATTAAATGCTACTTCTATTTTGCTAATAATTAATATCTGCTTTTATATTATTATTTATTTATACCGTTAGGCCTTGGTTTAAATAGATACTTCTTATAGAAACTATCTACTTCCTCCTTTGCATTTATTAAGTCTTTAGCCTTATGCTAACTATTATGCTTTATAGACTAGCTCTTTTACCTTACTAAGTAATATAGTTTCCTTTAATAGTAATATCTTTTCGAATCTATAATCTTTTCTACCTTTTACTCTTTAAAGTTATTCCCTAAGTCGTTTATTATAATCTCTAGGCCCGGTTCTACTAGCTTTATATTAAGAAGTCCCTAGGACTATCCCTGGAAGCGCGATAATAGGTTTACGTAAAACACGTTATAATAGCCCTATTTCTTTAGTAACTTTAATTAGTATGCTTAAAGGCTTATCTTTTCTTTAATCCGGAAAGGCCCGGCATACTTCGGCCCTAGCTTCTTATAATTTTAATTTAAAGCTAAGTTCTTAGTATTTAGCATTACTAGATCTCTAACCCTAAACTCTACTCTCTTATGCTTAGCATTATAGTACTTTGCTTATTAATCTTATGCATGCGTAATTATCTCTTAAAGGAACTTGTGCGTAATACCTATTCTTTCGGCTAGCTCTTTCTAATATATAGTTCACTAATTTCACTAATTCGTATAGCTTGATTAATTTCCTATTTGCTTCGAATAGTGATAATCTTATTAATACTAAGATGCTATTATTCTAGTAGTACTTTACTAGATCTAACTAGTCTGCCTAGTCTTTTTGCTCGAAGTTTACAAACATCCTTAAATATGCCTCTAGTACCGAGTTTATTCGCTCTATTAGTCTATTAGTCTAGGGGTGGAACGATATCGAGATCTTTCGAGTCGTCCTAATTGCCTTAGTAAATGTTGACTAGAAGTCCGAAGTAAATAAGGCTGCCTTATCTATCGTAATATTATCTGGCATGCCGTGCTTGCAGAAGATATTATGCAAGAACATATAAGCAAACTGCTTTGACGTCAAGTCCTTCCTTGTCGGTATAAATAGAGCCTCCTTGGTCAGTCTGTCCACAATAACCCGGCAATTCAATAGTGCATAAATTAGTGGAATCGTCTGGTGGTCAAAACTCGAGCTGCGGAAAAGGATTGCTACACAGGCAGAGCAAAATGATTGACACTTTCTATATTCTGCGGGACCTCAGCTACGACGCCATTCTGGGAGAAACTCTTCTCGCCACTATTGATGCCTACAATCAACATCCCGCCAAATTTCGCGTTTCAGGAATGACAGAGCACTCTTGCATAGCAGTCGCAAGAAAAAAAAAGGCCAAGGAGGGAAACGCTGGCACTACAACTCCTCTCACCCCGGAGCAAAAGCTCATGGACGACTTTTCTCTGGAACATGATCGCCTTATGAATGAGAAGGAAGATATCGAAGAAAGAGTGAGACGAGGTCTCATTTCTGAAGAACAAGCCAGGGCAAGAAATTTTCAAGCCACCCAAGATCACCTTCAATGGCTGAATAGAAATCGCGAACTTCTCGACCAGTATTATCCAGGGTACTACGACAAGCACGTCCCGCAGGAGATTGGGTGATGCATGCTCTGCCCCACCACATTTGAGCTTCGGATCAACGACGACGTAAACAATCCCGAAGAAGTCCCCATGCTCCATAATGCTTGGATCACAGTAGCCGTTATGTTAGCTAAGCGTGCCCTTCATCCAATTAATATAACATTTCTAATATTATTTCACTACTGGACAGATAGGGGTTTGCCAAGTATATTTTAGGGGAGTTAAGAGTAATTAGTACTGCGAGATTAGTATTAGAGTTAGGATTTTCCAATAGATTCTGGACAAAATATAGCGTATGCATTTAACTTAGCTAATAAGCTTAGGTATTTTTCAATTAGATTATTTAGCAATTTACCCTAACAAAATTTGCTATTAGAAAGTTTAATTAATAAAGCCCTTTAATATATCGAGATATTAAGAATATAAGAGCTAATAGCATAGCTTATAAAATATTTAGTTAATAGAGCTATATTAAGAATATAAAAGTAATAGCGTAGCTATTAGAAAGCTTAGTTAATAAAGCCCTTTAATTTATCAAGATATCGAGAATATAAGAGCTAATAGTATAGCTATTAAAAAGCGTAATTAGCAAAGCCTTTTAATATATTAAGATATCAAGAATATAGAAGCTAATAGCATAGCTATAGGAAATTATAAAACTTAATAGCCTGGATATCGGAAATACTAAGCTAATAAGCCTTAGATATTTATCGAAACTATAAGCTAATAATATAAGTATACTTAGCTAGTAGTATATATTTCTCTTATATCCCCTTATAAATTATAGTTTATATTGATCGTATAAGTTGTTAACATAATAAGGCGTTCTTTTTAGTTAGCACCTAAACTGGTCTTGGTATTCCTATTAGTTAGCATACCTAAACCAGTCTAACCCAAACCGGTTTAATCGGTCTATTATATAAGTCTACTATAATAGTAGCACGCTATGCATTCGGCACACATATCTTAAAGTATTAATTTTAATATAATATATAATATAATATAAGTTATACTTAAAAACAAGTTTATTAGACTGCCTTCCTAGTAATCTTTAAACCTAGTTAATACTCTTTATATGACTTCGTTTAATAGGTTATAAGCCCGGAATCAGTGTGCGAAAAAATAATCAAGTTAATCGATTTTTAATCGATTAAATCAATTAAAATTAGATTAGATTAGATTAACTAATTTTAACCTTTAATTAGATTAAGATTTAGAGTTAATCAATAATTTAATTGATTAACTTTTAATTTATTAAAGGAAATTCTATTATATTCTTATATCTTCTTATATATCTCCTCTTCTCTATAATTACTTATACTAAAGAAATTCTCCGCGTTATTAACTATCTTCTCTAGCTCGTCTTTCTCCTCTATATCGATTATAAAACCCCAGCTCTTTAATAGACTAATAGTCTCGAAAGTATTTTTATTAAGCCTATTTATTAGCTTATTAATAATTAAAGCTCCTAAACTAAAGAACCTTTCGGAGGGCGCGGAAGTAGCCGGAATCTGAAGATATTTCTATACTAATAGAGATAATATCGAGTATTTTTCTTTATTAGTAGCCCAATAGTCTAAAGCCTTAACCTTTATATAATATTAGTATAAGAGATAAATATATAAATTAAGAATTACTTATAGTAATATTAGATCTCTATTCCTTTAGATATATATCTAATTTATCGAATTCTTCGTCTTCTTCGTTTATATATATATTAAGATCTTCCTTGTCTAAAGGTATAATCTCCCTATTAGGTATAAGGAGATTTATATTAAGCTCTGCTTTTAGACTATATATATTAGTATTTATATATCTTAAAGAGGATAAAAGACTTATAAGTTATATTCCTCTCTTAGCTTTCGCTTAATATCGCTTATAATTCCGTTACTAAGTCCTAATAGACTTAATCCGTCTACTTTAATTCGAGGATTAAGTATTAAGCTTATATATAAAGCCTTATTATACTTAGTAATACCGGATTTCGGATAATACTTCCAGAGCTTAGCAATTCCTTTATTAATAGCAAAAGTAAAAGGTTCCTATATATATATTAGTTTTTAAGCTATATAAATAAAGGAAGTACTTACTATATTAAATTCGTCTCTAATAGTCTCTAGCCTAGTATATATCTTATATACTTCAGGGACTAGATAGTATATAGTCGGGTATTTCTCGGCTTATAATTTCGTTGTAGTTTTAACGAATATATTAAAGATTCGTAAACACTTTCGTATATACTCTAATTCTCCTTTACTAAGAAGTAATATACTTCTATACTTCTTAAACGATCTACTTTCGGAAGTAGATATAACGGCCGATATAGCGGGCTATATATTAAGGAAATCCTTAAGCATATTAGCCGTAGAAGACCACCTTGTTTTTTGATCTATAATAGTAATAATATTAGTATATATTTATATAATTAATAGATTAATAACTTACCTAATTGCGGAAAGCAAGGATTTTAAATCTCTAAAGCTTCGATATATCTTTTTAAGGCCCTATTATTCTCTCCGGAATATTTAAGGCCTAATATAATAGTTTGGATCTTTTTCCATAAAGGAGTATCTATTATAATTAATATATATCTTATAATAAAAGAAGTTAACTTACTATTACTTAAATCTTCTTCTCTATTATTCTCGATATTAGCTATATCCCCTCTATTATCAAGTTCGCTATAAGCGTCCTTTATAATATTCTTTAATATATCTTGAATAACAAGATTAAGCATATAAGCTAAACACGCTATATCTCCTTGAAATTTAATTCCCTTAATATCATAGTCTTTAATAAAAGCTTTAATAAGAGTATCGTTCAAGCTAGCGTTATCTCGACTAATACTATATATAGTTAGTTCATTATATATTATATAAATTAAATAAATATTATTATACCTTATAATACTATCTTGAATATTCCATTGTTCTAAGGCTTTAAATAAGACTTTAAACATATATTTTCCAGAGTAAGGTTCGCTTAAATAAGCTATATATAACGAATCGACTTCGTAGGGTTAGTTAGTATAAGTAGTAGATACAAGTAATTATATATAAGAGAGAGTAGCTTTATTACTTATCGAAGGCTACCGATTATAGGTTAAGATAATTAATTTAAGTTAAGCACAAAGCTCTTATCTAAGTAAAGAAACTATTTAGCTTATATAGAACCTTCCTGCTCCTAGACCTAGCTAGACCTCCGCGGTCCTTTAAAGTCCTAGACTTAACTAAACCTTAGCAATCCTCTAAGGTCCTCTTATAATTAGCCCCTAAGCGATCCCACTTGGTTGCCTATCCTTGTTATATAACTTCTCCTAAGTCACTTACTAAGAGTTCTTTGCCTTACCCGCTAATAAGTAAGCCTTAGGCTCCTAGCTAATATATGCAATTATTACTTTATAACACTATCCCCTTTTTAGCCTAGTATTATCCTAACGCTTAAAATGCCTTATTAAATAGTTTATATAGTAGCTTCCCTACCCTTCCTTCTAAAATAATATCCGAAAAAATAAAGAAGAAACTTAAACAAATCGCCTTTGCCCTTCAAATCTAAAGATTCTTTAATAATATCGAAATGTCTTCTTATAATTACTATCGTTATAATCGTTATCGCTGCATTATAGCTAGCCCCGAATCTGCTTATTATACTAAGTGCTATCGTGCGGGTTATAAGAAGTGCAACTTTACTTTTAACTTGCCTTCTTTAAATAACTAAGCTTCTCTAGATCGTTAACGCAAGAAGCTATATAATAAATAAGATAAAGCAATAGCGAAGATCTTATATCTTCGTAAAATAGAATAACTTCTAGATTATAAAGAGAGCAAGATAATAAAACGTAGCATAAGTACTCTTAAAGAGCTTAACGCTATTAAAGCTATAGAACTATCTTATATAAAGTCTATTGCTTATTCCTTAGCAAAGGCCTCTTCCCTCTTAAAAGATCTTATAATTAATCCTAAACCTTTCTCTAATCTTCTTAATTCTTTCTAGTTAAGTATCCCTTCCTCTTAGCTTAACCCCTCTTAAGTAAACCTAGGTTCTGCTTATAAAACTCCGCGAGTTTCTTAGAATACTTAAAGTAGTCTTTTAGTTCTTATATATTCTCTAAGTATAAGTAATTAAGCTATTTTACTAAATACTTAACCTTATTCCTAATATACTAATAGTTTAATATTATCTCTATATTATATACTACGTTTAGATTAACTAAGTTAATCTTTATATATAAAGCGCGCAGCGCTCCCTTAAGTACTAGCTTTAAGAGTAAGATATAAAATACTAGATATATTCCTATTAAGTTAAGTAGCTTAAGTTGATAATTAACTAGTCCGATAACTTTACTAATTTTAAATAGTCTTAACTTCTTATAATCTAGTTTATTACTTAGTCGTTTCGTTTTAATATTTCTTTAAAGCAAGTAAACTTTATCCCCCTCTTTAAGCGTAAGTTCTATACTATATTTAGCGTTATAATATAACGCTATTCGCTATAATATAAAGCGTATATTATCCGCGAGTTATTTATATAGCAATTTAAGCTAATCTATCTAGATTTCTGCTTATTAAGCAATTAAACTTCCTTCGATCGCGGTTCTATATGCTTTAGGGTTAAACCTATAGTTAGCATAAAACAGTAATATTTTCGTTATCTTTGCTTCTGCGCTATTATATGCAAACTAGGCTAGTAGCAAGAGCCTTACCTAATTATTCTATCTATAGTTAATATAATAGCAAAGGTAAGCTTTTATTATCTAATTTAACCTTTCTATCTAACTATCCGTCTAAGGTCTAAAAGCTATTAATATCTTAAGTATTAAGAATAGCAGCTTAGTAAAGGGTATAATCCTCTAGACTATATACTCACGGTTATAACATAGCTACAGGGTAGAACGTATTAATATTAAATCGACTAACTAGCTAAGAAGAAGGTACGAAGTTAAGCCTCTTTTATATACGTAAAAGTAGCCTCGCTTACTAAGTGGTCTACTTTCACTAGCCTTGCTATACCTTA
>JAPZPB010000661.1:0-18191 GCA_037952635.1 Bryoglossum gracile | reverse complement strand
TACGCAGTTTTACGATATACTAGGATCCCATGCGTAATAATAATATATGGGGGGGTACCGTCGTTACAAAACTCTCTAGATTGCCACTAGGGAATTTGACTTGTTGAGAGCCAGTCAGTTGTAAATATTCTCAAATTTACGTAGCACATCAATGTTTGTGGTTTTTGAAGTATTTATTCGCTAGCTAATGGCCGGTCATGTGAGCATTTCTCAATTAACGTAGGCCAAGCAAGTTCTGCAATTGGACCTCATGATATTTGCCCCAGCCGATCGACCCCATTATAGGTGTCAGCCATCCGACCAGATATCCGCCTCCTCGAGAGCCGCTTCTATCATACTCCGCATCAGGAGAAGCGCCTTGATTCAAAGCGCAAGCTTCCATGTCATGAAACAAGTCATAACTCGCGCACAATATACACGCCTTTGCAAATCGCAAAAGCCGCCGAGACAAACATCCGCTCATGAGGAGTTACAAGTGTAAGGTGAAAAGTGGTGTGCGTGTAGAAAGAAAGTAGTCCATTACAGTAGAAGGCCAACATGACGACCTTCCACAACCGGAAGGCAAGATTGCCCTCTGCATAATTTCGCTGGATATGTTCGTGATTAGGTCTGAACAGTTGTAGAAATATGGCGATTCCAGTTAGATCCAAATCCTCGTCCGCGACCACGCCCAGAAGAACTAGGACTTGGTGACGCAGACATGTTGTCCATACTGGGTGATTGGAAACCTGGTGCTTCTCGTCCACCTCTGCCACCTCGGGAATGAGCTGAAGTAGTGTGTCTTGAACTGCTGCCTCGGGTTCCACCACGTCTCGGGTTGCTCTTTTGTCTCGGTACTGGGATGGTAACTGTCTTAGCGCTCTCCCATCCAGGTGCCTTGATCGTGAAGATCGTATTGTTGTTTGAAATTGGCTGCGAGAAGTGTAGAGCCTCTGCACTCGTCACTTCTGTGACAACAAACTTGCGGGGTAGGGATTTTGGTGCAGGAGGTGCCAGAACCCAGGCTGATGCAGGCGCCCAAATGGGAATCTTGATAGCAGGAAGGGATCCCATCTCTTGTTCCTCAAAACACTCTTCGGCTGCTGGTTTGGACTCGACAGCGTGGTGATCCGTTGCTGGTCTTCCAGAATCGGAACCAGGTAGAGAGACTGTGGCAGAAAAGTGTTGATGCGGAAGTTCGAGGGCACTCTTGCTTGCCGAATCGACGGCAAGTGCATGCGATCTAGGAGGGGAGTGCTTCCGTCCAATCAGAGAATTGATCTTGTCTTGCCAGTTTTGATGAACAGGCTCTTGACGGCGAATGTCTTGAGATGAGTGAACGTAATCTTGACGTGCTGCATACCCAGTATTGTGGTTCGTTGCTGGCGCTGTAGGTGCCTGAACAGCGGCTGCAAAGGATGTAGGCTTGGGTGGACCAATCGGAGCGAGAACGGTAGGTGGTGGAAGCTTTACCCGCGGTAAAGGCGGAGGAAGAGAGACGTGCGGGTGTGTGATATCACCATCGTACGCCGGATGTCCAGCCATAGTGGGTGGTGGCGGGGATGGAGAGCCTGGTCTATCAAAGGTGACGTTTGGTTCCTCCAACCGAACATCGCGGTTGTTATTGGGAAAGAATCTTGATCCACGAACAGGGGGTGAGCTGCTCATGTTTGCAGGCCCTCTCCAACCATCACCAATTGCAGGTGGTTGGCTGCCAATGGCATGACGACGAGAATTCTCCTGACCGTTGAATATAGTTTGCGCTGCTCCCTCCTCTGCTCCCTTCCAAGCTTGAGATTGACCGTGGACTGTCGTAATCTTGGCTTGAAATTGGCCGCGGCTTCCATCATCATTGATAGCAACTTGACGCCAGGTATCTTTAATAGCTGGCTCTACAGTGTTATCAAGGCCCTGCTCCCGAGCCTCACGCTGGCGAGCCGAGTCGGCATTAGCTTGCTGCGCTGCCAAAGCATCTTGCTGCGCAATCGTATCAGGCAAGCTGCTCCAACCAGAATTGGCGACTGCAGCACGATTTGCCTCTTGCTGGCGGGTGGGTTGCGCCTGTCGGTTTGGTGGGCCAATGGGAGCTGGTCGAGATCCATATGGTTCGCGACCGCGTCCTTGTTGATATTGAGCTCCTCCGCGGTTCGGGGGTCCAATCGGCCCAGGGTGAGATTGTTGGTGCATATCAGGGACTCTGCCAAACTCTGGGTTGAATGTGCCGTTACCAAGCGTTCTGTCGTTCGTGGGAGGGCCCCAAACATTCCTTGAAGATTGTTGTGCTGGCGCGGGAGCCCAAGGCTTGAACCTATCTTGCGCCGCTGCCTGGTTATTTTGCCATGATTGGGAAGTTCTGTTGTCTTGAGAAACTTGAGGACCCATTGATGACGATTGCCCCTGGTGAATGCCGTTGGAAAGTTTTTCTTGATCAGCCGGGAGCTTATCAGCAAACTTGTCATCTTGTGAAATTGTAGCGCCATCAACTTGGCTGACCGGCTCAAGATCCTTCACCTTCAAATCTGTGCCAACTTCTGAAGGTGATTGCCTAGGCGCGACCGGGACTGCGGATTCACGAGGTTGGATTTGTGTTGGGACAGCATTCTCTTGGGTGGGAGTATCCTTCTTCTTCCTGGTCTCTGGGGGTGGACCCATGGCTTCAAGTTTAAGTCGAATGCGCTCCTTTCTCGCAGCTTCCTCACGTGCCTCTTCCTCCTGTCGTCGCTTGATAGCAAGCTCACGAGTTTGGCGCATAACTTTCTTCTGAATCTCAAGTGGATCCTCATAAACTGCGCTAGCTGGCTGGCTCTGAGGATCAGTGGATGCGGAGGTGGGTGGTATGCTTTGCCCGTGCATGGATTGGGGTGATGGATGACTGACAACGGGCGAACCGCGAGATTGCCACTGTTGATGTTGATTTTGGTTTTGGTATCCTCGTGATTGGTTTGGATGCTGTCCTGATGGCGAAAAATTTCTAGGGGAAGAGGGTGCGTCGCTTACTGCTGCCAATGAACCTCTACGAGCATTCAACATCTCATGAGGCGGAGGCATATCATGACCCCTGCTCATTCGTCTCATGAAGTTTCCGCTACCTCCACTGACATTGGAAGAAGTTCGACGACGGCTATACGAACCATCCTGCCCAGTCGCGCGGTGGGTTTGGAAAGCAGCTGAAGGCTCAGCTGGGCCATCATGTGCAGGTCTTTGCAGAACTGCAGGTTGATGGCCACGTGCATCGTTGCGCATAGATCCTCTGCGTGCATCGTTGACGGGTTCATATCTACCAGACTGCGAATTATATAATTCCCTGCTGGTGTTGGGCCCTTCTCTCCAAGACCTGCTGAAATCATCGGCAGCAATTTCCTTTGCAGGTGGCGGTGGCATCCCATGGAACCCGTGTGGATCTCTTTGGCCGAAGCGGCTCTGCTGGGGTTGATTTTGGGGAGCGTCGACTGCGATGGGCGCAACTTTGTCCACAGGTGGTAAGGCAGCCCATGGTGATTTGACAGGTGTAGGCGGTCCTGGGGGCTTCGCAACCAAGGTTGGCTTCTCGCTTGCCCCTTTCAAAACTAGTCCGGCTCTGCCAGATCCAAATCCACTCGGCTTGACTGTTGGTGAAGCAGAAGCTTGTGTTGGTGCTGGGGACTTCGGCTTTGCGACCTCCAGAGGCTTGGTATCCTTCAATATAGTAACAGGTGCCGGCTCCGGTGGTGGAGGAGGTGCTTCGTCGGCCTGTGGAAGGGTGATCTTTGTACCATCCGTCCACTCAATTGTTTCCGGGGCCCAATCATCATCATCGTCATCAATGTCTGCCCAGTTCGCCTGCTTCCCAGGGTCATCTGTTTGAAGTCTAGTAGCCAAATGAATTCCGTATCGCTGCTTCAATTCCTCGTCCGTAAATCGCTTTGGCTCGGGAGGAGCTGCCGCTGTTTAATGTTAGTTCAGAAAAATAAATTAAGATCCCTCCTGCAACGTACGTCTGTTCTTGTTCCAGACTGCACTGGCATCCGGTGCTGCGCCAGCCTTTCCACCATTTCCAGCTGCAGTAGTCCTAGGGGCCGAATCACGAAGTCCACTGCCAGTCTTTGCAACCAATCGAGGTCTTGCCACATTGCTTGTCGAAGGTCCAGCTTGTGGTGTCACTAAACCTGCCGATCCCTTCTCCCCCAGCTTTGAAGGTATCACAGGGGCTGCGCCTTTGGATGCGAGGAAAGTCTTGTTGACAGATACTGGCTTGAAGGATGCAAACTTCTTTATGGTGGATGCTGTGCGAGCGTGGCCTTTGTCATCTCCAGAAGTTTTCGAGGCCTCCGCTTTCGAAGCTTCATTATCCGATCCTCCACTAACACTGACCTCCGCCGAGTTGAGACTGGCATCAAAATTCTCTGTATCTGGCTTGAGTTCATCTTTCTCGGACGTGCCGTTCACGATGGTTTGCTCGGAGGGGACATCTTGGCTTGGGGTTTCAGTAAGGTTCTGATCGCAAGTCAATAAAGTGAACGGAACCACGGGGAACAATCTAGCCCGTACCAGCTCATGATCGGGAGTTATAGAAGTAGTCGCAAGGTTCGCAGAGGTGGCTTCAGTTGCCATCATACGTCTTCAGTGTTGTTTCTGTGGGTTCAAGAAGCTACGCATGGGTTGACCCGTCTTCAGGTGGTGACTGGGAGCTGTGAGTTGGCGCTTTTGAGGTTTGAAAGGTTGGAGGAGGATGATGTGGTCGCTTGTTTAGTGACGCGACGAGAGGATGAATGAAAGAAACTCCTTGATGGCGGAGAGGGGAGGGTTTGGTGATGATCGGAGGTCGTCAATGAAGTCGAGTTGAATTCTGAAGGTACAAGCACACTTAAACAGGCTTAGCGGTAAGCTAGCTTCTTGGGTGAGCTGGTCGAGGCTGATGACCATAGAATCAACAAAGCGGCCAGATGAGTTTGTTTATGAACAACTTTTAGTAATTGGCCGTTATGGAGATCGTGAATTATCAGGCAACTAGATTTAAAACAATGAATATATTTATTTACTACTGTATCGTAACCCCAGTACAACGGTTTTTCAGCAGGCACGGCCGAGTCATATCAAGGCAACCCGAGGTAGAAAGTAAGCCTCAGGATAAAGATGGAGGGCTCGAAACTCTTTGTTGATATGTCCACTTCCGGGGTTATCCATCCGTATACTTCTTACTGGTTTGCTGGTTCAGATATTCGATTCGAGTTGTCCGTTCTGGCTGCTGCTGGTATGAGGATCCGTGATGAGTATTTATTTGGTGTTCCGAAACGAGTCATTCTTACCAGTTGGCTTTTCTCGACTCAACGTCTAGAATGATATCGAATGCCGAAGTGGATCCACAGAGGTCAGACATAACTACCCTTATACCCTCGTTCAAGGCAGCATGTATAGTAACTCCAGGTGCCCGCTGTCCCTACCATAACCCAATTTTCGGAACCACTTACAGTGTATAAGCCGAGCGGCGTATCCACTGCACCCAGGACTTTCAAGAATACCTTACTCCGATCATTCTGTATAAATGATCGTAAATGCCGTGAACAACCTCACAATCATGAAAGATCCAATGTTCACTGAATCCACTGGTATTCATCTATGCCTTATTTACACACCAATAATAGAACATTCCCCACCATCAAACCCAGCCCATGACCATCTAGTGAGCATTGTTCTTGTGGTGACCTGCAAATTATTAGCGTTTGCCTCCTCTCTCCCTAAACCAACTCACGAAGATGGAAGTAGTAGTTCTGTGCATATCCGATTCCGACTAAGAAGATGATTGCATGAATGATGGCTATCCCAAATCAGTATTCCCTTCAAATCCGTCCTGGGGGTGTAGAATGGACATACGGGCACCGCTGGGGTTCTTGCCAAAGTGCTTGGCTTGGTATCTACCGAGGAGTCCCTTGGCTTTGATCTCTGGAGCGGCACCTCGGGGAAGCTTCTCATAGAAGCTGACTACGCGGGCCATACGGGCAGCATCTTGGGCGGCGCCGAGTCCCTGTTTCTGGTCAGTCCTGCTTTTCCCTCAGTCCTCCTTGTTTCCGCCTCGGTTGTTCAACAGGCGTTCGTATCGGGCTCAATTGGGTAGCAGGCGTAGGAAACTTACAGTGGGAGAAGCCACCTGTATCATATTAGCAGAGCTCATGCAAATAGTCAGAGGGGAGCGGAGTGAGGCCATACCTTAGGTGGGATCAGAGAGGAAAGCGCGCGACGGGTGATGTAGCTCATCTTGATGACTGGTAATCCGTATTAGCCCAATTGAAATCCCACGACTGCGTACGATCGAGATTTTTTATTCGGGAATGCAGTATCGTACCTCGTGGGAGTGACTTGATGAATATGGGGGAAAGTTGCGATTCGTTTGGTCTAGAAGTCTTTGAGGTTGTTCGATCCCGAAAGCTTCACTCGGCGCTAGTTATGTAAGCGGCCTGAACCTCAACTGCTTCAACAGCATCGAGTAGAACCACGAATTGCACAGTGAGGAGAGACACAATGTCACTGTTACGACCCTCAATCGCTGGGCGACTGCTTAGAGCAGGAGCTCCTGCAGCTCGAAGGATTGCTCCAGGCACTGTACGATTCGACAGCACTACGGCACTGGGAACGCCCCTCACAAACTCAGATGCATCTACACTGGTCAAGGTAGGAGAATCGAGGGTGCAAAAGTTCAATCAGCCCGATTACACAGCAGAGGTTGATCAGGCTTCATCGTTTGTTTGCCTCTTCCCCTAGGCTTTCGATAGCTAATACCACTTAGGACCTTCTCGCCCATCCCAAAGCGAGTGATGAACGGGAGTGAAGATACTGATGTTCTCCCCGCTGCTGTCTTGTCTGGCGCACCAATTGAGCTTGAAGCAAGGACTGTTCGGTACGAAGTCCCCTATATGGACTGGAAGCATATCTAACAGCCTTCTAGTATCTATAAACCCGCAAAAACCGCAACACAATCCGGCGATTGGCACGGCCACCACTGGCGTATGGACTGGGACATCCCCCCCAAAGGGCATCGTTGGGAGAATCCCTTGATGGGCTGGCAATCATCTGCCGATTTCATGCAAGGCACGCACGTCTCATTCAAGACCAAGGAGGACGCGATCCGGTTCGCTGAAAAGCAGGGATATGAGTACTTTCTTCAGGAGCCAAATTACAGGAAGATTGCGCCCAAGGCCTACGCAAATAACTTCTTGTGGAGTGATAAGAAGTTGAAGCATATTCGGACGAAGTGAGGGGAGGGGATGTGTTTGTACATAAGGGCGTGGGGTTCGTAACGAATTACATCGTGTTTAAGACTAGTTGCGGTTCGTTGTATTTGCTGTTTTCTGAGAACAAGCCTTTCTCCTGTATGGACTTTTCAATTATTCATCCACTAGATAGATCTTGGGAACTAAGTGAACTTGAATATTGATGTGCAACAGATTTTCAAGTGGGGTGTGGGTTCTTCAGGAGTGAGTACACAACTAAGGGCTGCTACCATGTTTCAGTCCTGGCTTTCAATTGGTGCTCTACTCTATATGGGACGCCTATGTATGGTATTCTCTTAGATGTTTTATCATTTGAATTTCTCAGATGCTGGAATATCACGATGCCTGGAACCATTTCAAAAATCCCAATCACAGATGGTCACTGCTGAATCCCTCGATGCTTCTCCAGGCAATCTGTCCACGCAGCCTTCCAAGCATCAACCCAAGCCATGTTCCCAACCGCCGGGAAAGAAAACGAAGTCATCCTCCATGGCGAGTACAGCCTCTCACCAATAACCACCTCCATCTTTTCCCCAAACTCATCTCGTAACCCCAACAAGCCCTCAAAATCAGGCGCCTCTTGCCTAGCCACTGTAACCACAATCTCCACTTTCTCCAACGCCTCAAATTTCTTCAAAAACTCCGTCAACCCCGGAATCATCGCCCAGGCCTTACTCTTGTCACCCCCACCACTTGGGTTCCTCAAACCTAAAGAGGCCCAGAATGCAGGCTGGATGTTCTGTGTTGGCTCTCGTGAGTGGGGTAATATGATCTTTATTGTCCTTGTGAACTTGAGGAAATAAGGACGTGCTTCGAATAGGGCATAAGATCGTTCCCAGCGGTGGCTTGGATCTTCATCTGGGTACTGCAGCAAATAGCCTCCCATCGTCACCCTGGCCATCGAGTAGAGAAGAGTCGAAACTTCGGCGTGAATTTGTTTGTTAGCGAAGAGAATTGGGAGCGGTCCAATGCCGTCTATTCTGAAGACACTAGGGCCAGTCCAGCGAGGTAAGATTGTAGCGCAGAGGTTTGGTGATTTACGCTTGCCAGATTCAACGAATGCTTGTTGCGAGCCTTGAAATTTTGGGTTATTTCGAGCTTCTGTGATGCAAACCTCAAAGATTTGGTTGCGGATTTCGCCTGGGAGAAGGGTGAAGAACGGTATGATGGGGGTTTTTCTGATCCATTGGTTCTTGCGAGTGAGTCCCGAGGCGGGTTTGCTGGGTTCGTTCATCCTGATAGGAGAGAGCGCGATAATGCGACTTTTCATTCGGAGTCGGGAAAGAAAATGAGTATGGGATGAAAATATTATATATACCAAAATTTCATGAAGAAATGTAGGCAACAGCAGCCCCTGCCGCGCAATGAGACAAAGAACGAGGCTGTGGACGACAGCCTAGCTGAACTTGAAATCACCTGGTATCGTCGCAGTAGTGGCTTGCATAGAATTTATTGAAAACGGGATAGTTTAAGGCTTCTTGCAGGACCCCTAAAGACTCATGAAGAAGTTACTTCGTTAGGCTTGACAGGAGATAGGGCGAAGGAGAAGCAGGAAGGAGAAGAAATATCCCTTCGCTATCGG
The DNA here is from genome assembly GCA_037952635.1 of Bryoglossum gracile. Taxonomy (NCBI): domain Eukaryota; kingdom Fungi; phylum Ascomycota; class Leotiomycetes; order Helotiales; family Bryoglossaceae; genus Bryoglossum; species Bryoglossum gracile. Next base: position 9,386 of record JAPZPB010000661.1, on the reverse strand, counting down.
TGGCTTTGGCACAATAATAAACATCGCGAGCTTTCGAGGCTCTCGGAGGTCAAAAGTAACTCTAACGTAAAATCTTTGCTGTAAAATCAAGAAGACTTGATGCAAATAGAAGGTTGGCTGGAAATTCCAGACAAAGGGGAGACGAAGTGGTGGGAGTTGTGCACAGGACAGGACCGCCTATGTACTGCGTAACTAATGCATATTTATGGAGTGCATAAACGAAAGGCACAAAATCTTCGGAACTCACGGCGGACAGAAAAAGTGGCACACCTAATACTGCATCTATCTACGAAGTAGATCAGCTTGAATAATTAAGCAAACCTGAGTGGTTCTAAACCATGGACTAGCTCGGAGTATTTGGGTATTTCAAGCGCTTTTGGTTATCATGACGATTTCGATAATCAGGACGGTTTCGATCATCAGTTCGATTTTTTGAGGGTATTGATTTGCTCGTGCCACTTTACTTTGTCTACGGCGAGACCCACTCGTTCCCACTCATCATCATCAACCGTCAAAACAAACAGCTTCCCTACTATAGACTGCGATTCTGCAAGTGGTTTGAGATGCTGCCAATCGCGTCGTCGGGCCTTTATGAACTGCTTTAGAAATTCAGAAATACTGTAAGTCTAAATTCACGATCAAGGCCTGAGCCAACGGGAGAGCATCAGTAGCTGCTTCGCCAACATCACAGATTCACAGGCGTAGTCTTGCATTCTCCCCCTGGCATCCATCACGTAAAGCCATGATTTCATGGGGAAATCAGATACTATAGGACTTGATCTTCGGCATCCCCAACCGGACTGCATATTTCCTGAGCCCAAAGAGCCAGGCTTCTCGTCCTTAATTATAATCTAATCTTTTATCGCTTCTGTACTGAGTTTCTGTTTCGTATTCTCCCCCTAAGTCTTGCGACGTTTGATCTGGGCGATCATTCAAGCAAGGAGCTCAGTGAGCCAGTGCCCCCGCGGGTCATTCACCACGCCATTTTGGGTCATTCGCCCGCTCTTTTGGGGTTCAAAGTATTTCACCTGAACAAGTGTCCCGTTCAGATGGGCGGCAGAGCGATGGCCGAGTCTGAGTCTATTCGCGCCTCCATACCGAAGTTCAAAAAAATCATCGGTTCTCTACATTTTGCTCTCTGAGGTAGTCAAGCCAAGTTATATCTCCATCTTTCACGATGTCTTCTATATTTCAAGCCCCGTACTCAGCACGGCCTGCCCAGTGCCATCTCAAGTGTCTCAACCTTATCTTTTCCATCTGATCACTCCATCCGGAGCCTCAGACGCGAATTGTTACACAACAAGCTTGATCCTAAGTTTAGTCCCCACTCTTCCAATCATCATAGCCTACTGCGGCTCAATCACCGATAAACCAGAAGGCTCTGTTCTGCTGTATCATATCTGATCATCCGAAGTGGCTGCGCCCCGATCATTTGCCCAATACTTTTGGAGAGGTGAACAAGTTCAGGTGATCCGGCGATCATGGACCCGGAAATTGGTTATGCTCTGTAACAGTCCATGTTTAATGCTACCAAAAAGTGAAAGTTCATATATATGAGCCTCACGGAAGCAAGAATATTTTTTCTACCCACCGGTCTCCAGGCTGTCTACACTCTCTTTCTATGCTCTTTCGCTGCCTAGTATCATTCGCTATTACTAGTCACTCTTTCCAACTCATTCAGTTTGCAGCTCATTTACCGACTTGTACATAATAAACCCCAACTCTTTTCCTCAAATAATTACCAATTATCCAAAATGCATCACACCACACTCATCACTTTGGCCGTTCTTGCCTCATCGGCCATGGCTATCCCGGGAAGCAGCTACAGCTCCCCCGATATGTCATCTTCGGGGAAGTCTTGGTCGAGCCCCAACTCTGGCTCATCAGAATCGTCGTCATACTCCGGCTCAAAATCCGGCTCGGATTCCTCCTCGGACTCCTCTTCAGACTCATGGGGAAGCAACGGCGGCTCATACGAAGGTGGTAGCAGCGACTCTGGTTCTAAGGGGTCCAAGGACACAACGACTTGCAAAGATGCTGCAACAAAGACTAAGGACACGATGACGAAGTCTAATGAGGCATACAGTAAGGCAACCCACGAATCTAAGACCGAAGAAGGATACACCAAAGCAACTCATGCCTCGAAGACCGATGAGATGTACACAAAGGAGACTCATGCCTCGAAAACCGATGAGATGTATTCAAAAGCAAGCAAGACTTATGCCTCGAAGACCGATGAGATGTACACAAAGGAGACTCATGCCTCGAAAACCGATGAGATGTATTCAAAAGCAAGCAAGACTTATGCCTCGAAGACCGATGAGATGTACACAAAGGAGACTCATGCCTCAAAGACCGATGAGATGTATTCCAAAGCAAGCATAACTTATGCCTCGAAGACCGATGAGATGTATACCAAAGCAAGCATGACTCATGCCACCTACAGCGAGGAGACCTACACAATGAAGGACATGAGCTCGACAGAGCACAAGACGAAGACCATGACCGAGACCCAGCAAATGAAGACGACTAAGATTGTGGAATCCATAGGCGTAAGTGACGATCCCTTGACATACTCTGATCTTTACTAACAAGTATTCTAGTCAACTACCGCCAACATCATCTTCTCTACCGAGACTAAGGGAGCTGGAACAACTACAGCTACTGCTATCGTCACCACCGCCCCTGTGGCCAAGTCTTCCGCTACTTTCTTGACTTCCTTCTCTAAGGTCACCCAGACCACAGCCGCAGTTACCACCAAAGCCACAGCTACCGCTCCTCTGCAACAAGGCAATGCTTCCTCCACCGCACCGATTACCTTTACTGGTGCCGCATCGTCGTCATATTTTCAACTCTCGTCTCTAGGAGCCGCTGGGATGATTGCTTTGATGGTTATGCTGTCATAATATCTGGATTGAGGCTGGAGGGTAGTCTTTGATTTGTGGCGTTGGATGGCTTAATGGATTGCCACTGGTTTGGTCGGGTGGTAATGAACGAGCTGGCTATCGGAAGATATGAATACCCATAAATGAATGCTGAGCATGTTGTTAGTACTAAAAATAGAAACCTGGCTGGATCATCTTAAATCGGATTTCGTTATTATTTGAATGATATTTATGAAATCCAGGCTAGATAATGTTGTAGTCTTATACTGTATGGCTTAACTCAATTCTCTGCCTGGGACTTACACTGGGTTGGTGTTGTCACGTGATACATGGTTTCTGTCTGCAGGTGCTATAGGTAAGATTACCTGAATTGCCCAAAAGCTTGGGTTTTGCCGTAGCAGACCTGATACTTTCAAGTTCAGCTTAACTTTAACCATGCTAACACCCACTTCTTCATCTCCTGTTAAGCAAACTTTTGAGCCTCTTCGCTATCCTTGTAACCCGGCTGTACCTAAACAATCTTGCGCCACCTAGCGCAAGGCTCTCTAACCTTCCGAGGTTACATACCTTCGTACGGGGGGGACACGAATGGTCGGGATGCGTTTCGTTAGCGCGACGTTGGGGTGCAATCTCGAAAAGTTCCAAACCTTGCGTCACCACCAAACACGCCCGCAACCATGGACGACCTTGAATCCCTCGAACTGCTCTCCCTAGTATCGAAAGTCACCTCGGAGCTTCAGAACCATCTGGGGATCAGTGACAAGACACTCGCCGAGTTCATCATCGACCAGCATGCAAAATGCAAGTCGCTGGACGAGTTCCAGAATATGCTCGAGGAGATGGCAGAGTTCCCGCAGAGTTTGATTGAGAGTATTGATCGGCTGGTCAAGACAATGCATCCGAGGTATAAGGGGAAGAATGGGAGTGGGAGTTCAGGGAGGGAGAATGGGAGGGTGCAGGAGAAGGAAAAGGTTTTTAGGGGATTGGCGCTGCCGGATAGGGAGATACCGTGGGGGAACGAGGAAGAAGAGGATGTAGGGGTGGGTGGGGATGCGATTGACGATACCCTTGCGCTGCTCGAGGGGTTGGCTCCGGCGTCGAAGTTGAAGTCGAAAACCGAAGCCCCTGTAAGAACGAGCAGGAAACGAAGTCGGAGCCCAGATGAAGACCATGACAGAGGCCGGAGTCGCAGAGACAAGTACCGCTCAAGGTCGAGATCTGCAGACGGAGGAAGAAGACGGAGGAAAGATTACAAGGAAGAGGATGATTTTGGGAGATCGAGGAATGGCCACACGAGTAGCAGGAGGAAAAGGGACGACGAAGACCGATTCAGGAGGCCACCAACCCCCGAGATCGATAGCGAGCCAGTACTTTACAAGGTCTACGAAGGTCATGTCACAGGCGTCAAGGATTTCGGAGCGTTCGTCAATATCCACGGGGTGAAGGGTAAAGTTGATGGGTTAGTTCACGTTTCAGCCCTTACGGAAGGCCAACGTGTAAATCATCCATCAGATCTTTTGTCGAGAGGACAACCCGTGAAGGTCAAGATAGTGAAGATCGAGGGGACGAGGATCGGTCTTTCCATGAAAGAGGTTGATCAAGAAAGCGGCAGAGATCTTGCTCCACAGGCCAGAATCGAGTCTGGGGCAAACTCGGCACCACTGGGAGGCGGCAAGAACTTGTATGGCCTGATAGACGACAAGAGCATTAATTTTGAAAGCAGTATGGAAATGCCTCATAAAGTTAAGAAGAGGATGACATCGCCCGAACGTTGGGAGATTAGACAACTGATTGCCTCTGGCGTCGTCAAAGCCTCTGATTATCCGGATTTGGATGAAGATTATAACGCTACGCTAAATGGAGAGGGTGAGATGGAGCTTGAGGAGGAAGTCGATATTGAACTGCGGGAAGAGGAACCGCCTTTCTTAGCTGGTCAAACAAAGCAGTCTCTAGAATTATCACCTATCCGAGTCGTCAAAGCTCCTGACGGATCTATGAACAGAGCAGCAATGGCCGGAACGACTTTGGCGAAGGACCGAAGAGAGTTGAGGCAACAAGAAGCCCAAGACAAGGCTGCTGAAGAAAGCTCAAAGGTTGATTTATCAGCGCAATGGAACGATCCGATGGCAAATCCAGACCAAAGGAAATTTGCAAGCGATTTGCGAAGCGTAAAGCCTAGCCCTGCGAATGAGGTTGTACCGGAATGGAAGAGAGTGACTCAGAATAAGGAGCAATCTCTTGGACGTAGGACAGATATGACTATCAAGCAACAGCGAGAGTCATTGCCCGTCTACAGGTTCAGGTCAGAGCTTATTAAGGCTGTTCATGCAAATCAACTACTGATCGTAGTCGGCGATACTGGATCTGGAAAGACTACCCAACTAACTCAATACTTGGCTGAAGCTGGATTTGCAAACGATGGAATGATCGGATGTACTCAACCACGTCGTGTTGCTGCCATGTCAGTGGCAAAGCGTGTGGCTGAAGAAGTTGGTTGTCAGCTTGGTCAGGAAGTAGGATACACCATTAGATTCGAGGACTGCAGTAGCCCTGCAACCAAGATTAAGTACATGACAGATGGAATGTTACAAAGAGAGATTCTGGTCGATCCAGACCTCAAGAGATATTCAGTCATTATGCTAGATGAGGCCCACGAGCGTACAATTGCTACAGATGTCCTCTTCGCATTGCTGAAAAAGACTCTGAAGCGTCGACCGGACCTGAAAGTCATCGTCACCTCCGCCACCTTGGATGCCGACAAATTCTCAGCGTACTTCAACGAGTGTCCGATCTTTTCTATTCCTGGAAGAACTTTCCCGGTCGAGGTCATGTACTCTCGGGAACCCGAGTCTGATTACCTGGATGCTGCCCTTGTTACGGTAATGCAGATACACTTGACAGAGCCTCCCGGAGATATCCTTCTTTTCTTGACTGGACAAGAAGAAATCGACACAAGCTGTGAGATTCTATTCGAACGTATGAAAGCGCTGGGCCCAGAGGTTCCAGAGCTCATCATTCTTCCCGTCTATTCAGCTCTTCCTAGTGAGATGCAGAGTAAAATTTTCGACCCTGCACCCCCTGGAAGCAGAAAGGTAGTCATCGCCACCAATATCGCCGAAACCTCTATTACCATTGACCACATCTACTATGTCATCGATCCCGGATTTGTTAAGCAAAACGCATACGACCCCAAGCTTGGAATGGACTCGCTTGTCGTGACGCCGATTTCTCAGGCCCAAGCAAAGCAACGTTCCGGTCGTGCAGGAAGAACTGGTCCGGGAAAGTGTTTCAGACTCTATACTGAGGCTGCCTTCCAGTCCGAGATGTTGCCAACTTCTATTCCGGAAATTCAGAGACAGAATTTGTCGAATACTATTCTCATGCTCAAGGCTATGGGCATCAACGACTTGCTACACTTTGATTTTATGGACCCGCCTCCAACGAATACTATGTTAACTGCTCTCGAGGAATTGTATGCCTTGTCTGCTTTGGATGATGAAGGCCTCTTGACTAGACTAGGTCGAAAAATGGCCGATTTTCCTATGGAGCCTTCACTCGCCAAAGTTCTCATTGCTGCAGTTGATATCGGATGCGCAGATGAGATTCTCAGCATTGTCGCCATGTTGAATCTACCAACCGTTTTCTATCGGCCAAAGGAGAAGCAAACCCAAGCCGATCAGAAAAAGGCTAAATTCCATGATCCTCATGGTGATCATCTCACACTTCTCAATGTCTACAACAGCTGGAAGCAGAACAAGTACGCTAACCCCTGGTGCTTTGAGAACTTCATTCAAGCTCGTTCAATGCGCCGTGCCAAAGATGTCCGCGACCAACTTGTCAAGATCATGGAACGGTACAAACACCCTATCTTATCATGCGGCCGCGATACCCAAAAAGTCCGACAAGCTCTCTGCAGTGGATTCTTCCGCAGCTCCGCACGAAAAGATCCCCAAGAAGGCTACAAGACGCTCATTGAAAGCACACCCGTCTATCTCCACCCTAGCTCAGCTCTCTTCGGCAAGCAAGCCGAATGGGTCATCTACCACACTCTCATCATGACCAGCAAGGAATACATGCATTGTACGACAGCGATTGAACCAAAGTGGTTGGTGGAAGCGGCTCCCAGCTTTTTCAAGGTTGCGCCGACAGACAAACTGAGTAAACGGAAGAAGGCTGAGAGGATCCAGCCTTTGTATAATAAGTTTGCTGCGGAGGATGACTGGAGGTTATCAGCGCAGAAGAGGCAGGGTAGAGGTGGTGGTGGTGGAACTTGGGGTTAAAGTGTATAGGATTTGTAGTTACGAGTTAAATCTCTCTGATGCGTAAAAGAAAATTCGGAATCTAGAGGCTATATTGCGGAGATTGAACATATTCAAGCAAGCCATCCTGTCTAATCATTATCGTTTTCACTTCTGAAACTCAGAAGATTTCTTTGAACTGCTGCATTGAACCATTGCTGTAAGTCGCAGCCCGTGGACTTCTCACTTGCCCCACCATTTTCACTTCACTATGCAAATACTTTGCCTGCAAAACAAGCGCATAGTAGGTATGCTTCAAGGTCTTGAACAATCACGGATCAGTTTGAAAAGATGTGGGAATTTTCGATGGGGATATTATGAGCAGTGACAACTAGGCAAAACTCACGCAACTTGTAAGGAAATTTGCAGTTTTGCTGCTTCGATTTTCAAGTGGCCTTACTAGACTGGAGTAACATTGCAATTTTCCCCCGCACCTCTTTCTCTCCCCACCCTCCTGTCTCTCGATATGAAATTCCATCACTGTATTAACCCCTAGAAGCATGTATACACTTCCACAGGATCATCCACAACACAAGAGCGATACACGAGCCGAACACAATATATATAATTGCAGTGTTGCTGATGTGGTGCTTCTGAATAGTTCCCCATTTAGCCTTCTCCTGGAGCTGTGAGACTGTGCTTCGGGCGGAGGCCGCGGGGCTGCTGTCCGACAGAGTGGTCAACGAGAGCGAAACTGGGGAGGCATGCGTAGTTGGTGTGGCTAGAAACAGAATGACGAGGAGCAGGAATGGAAATGGGACGATCCTGAAGCTAGGTTTCATCGCTTGTTACCTGTTCGATTGTGTATTTATCCTCCGGTTTTGGTTTGATTTCGACTTGGCTTGTGTTCAGTTAAATTGGTTTGTGTTTAGCTATGTCGATAGTACTGCTCGAGGTTTGCTAAAACCGAAGACTTTTAAAGAAGTCTCCTCGACTTAGAAACCTTTCAAGGACGGATTTGGAATATTGTAGAAGAGGAATCACAGCTATAGATGCATTTGTACCCCTACCTACCCTCATGCTTCTAATAGTCATGCGTAAGCTCTAGGTATTGTGTGAATCATACCTGACCTACTTCTATACAGTATTGATGGAAGGACCCCAGTATTCAAGGTAGCAAGAGTTGTGAAACTGTGGGATTTGAAGGAATCTTCATATTTTTTCCTTCCCAATTCATCAGCTCTCAGGCTCCCCCAAATTGCTCAATATAATCCCAAATACAAATATCCTTATGAAGAAACAACAAAATTAGATCGGTTAAGTGATATAATGTCCAGATTTGATTTCCCGCTTCTATAATATTGTCTAGGATCTCGCTTACTTCAGGGGCCTCGCTCTGATCGCAGGCTTTCGGTAATCGCGAGGCATATTAATTCTTTCGTGCCCATCGCCTATTTTCACTAAAATAGGCGAGGTACTTGTTTTCCCGGCTAAAATGCCACCCCACCAAAAATGCCACCCTTGCCATAAATGCGACAAGGTCTATTCTCTAAATAATTAAATCACCACAAAGTATTATTAATTAAAAATTTAATTAAATCGTAAAGAAAGACATAATTTACAATTGCGCACTCTAAGTTATCAATCTTTATATCGTTGCGGTAAAGAAATCTTCCTTCTCCTTAATTGCGCTCTATTACTACCCTCCTTATTAAAGAGCACCTCTAGAATCTCCTTAAACCTTACTACCTTCGTATAATCGTTTAAACTCTTCTTATATAATAGTATTACTATTAAAGACTTCTTCTTCTCGTTTGCTAGTAGCTTAAGTGCCTTCTTTTTAGCTTCCTTTTTAGCTAGTTTTGCTGCGGTTACTTAAGCCTTTATTTCCTTCTTTACTTATTATTATATTGCCTTCTCTTTAGCCTCTACTTCCTTTAATTGCTTATTCCTTTGAGTATTTGCCTTTCTTACTTCCTTTCTAGCCTTTTGCGCAACGAGAAGAGCTTCTTTTTTAGCTTTAAATACAAGAGCTTATTATACCCTTAAAGAATAGAATAGCTACGCGCTAGAGTCTTCTTCTTTAACTAGATTTAACCGTTTCCTACGCTTCCTTTATTCCTTTTTATTCTTTATTATCTTAAGTAAACTAGCGTATATATATTTATCGACTTTATATTATATAGCAAGGCGTTCTTGCAACTTAAGGATAATATCTAGATTCTCCTTTATAAAGTTAATTCGGTATTCTTTTTAAGCTTTA